>VYZR01061756.1:0-49253 GCA_013400675.1 Oxylabes madagascariensis
GAATTTCCAGGTTGTAGATCACTAGGCAGATAATAAAGAAAGAAATTCTCATCTGAACATGGGGTTACAACTGCGCATTATGAAGCTGGATTAAACATGTTGTTATATGTGTTATTGCCATGTTTTGACTACCTACAAATTAGAGCATTAATCATGTAATTACATAACTTATGATTACCTAAAAATGCTCCCTCTTCAAATGGCTGTTGCAAATTTGTCATCTGCCTATTGTGATTCATTAAATATGTTGCAACTGGGTTATAATCTTCATTAGTTTCACAGAATAAATCCAAAACCAAGGATAACCCTTTTTGTTTTCACCGAAACAAGAAGTTGTGGATGTTGATGTATGTCTCCTTCACCAAGAGAAGTCTTGGTCCTAAACTCACTTCCAGTGTTTTTGATTCTTGAGGATTTCCTAAGTTTCAAGAATAATCCTCTCAGGAGCAACATTAGAAGCACACAGAAAACAGGGATTTGTAAAATAATATTAACTTCTATAATTTATAAACTTGATTTCAGATTCTTTTGTTTTGACTATTCTGTTTTCAGAGGCATTCATCAGAGCACTGGGTTTTAATTTCCTTTTAACTGACAAATTTTGGAATCAGACAAGATTCATTTCTCTGATTACTGCTGGACAAGGCTTGTAGGTAGAGCTAGTGTCTTTTATTAGATGCAGCAGCGTGGTTGGAGAGCTCAGGCAAACTTTGAGGCACATGAGCCCTCTAAATCTGAACCAGAAGCTGTCAGTGAACAAGCAGCTGCTTGGGGTTAGATATGTGTGACTTGGACCATCTCAGTGAGGGGAAGATGGTGAGAGTAGGCATCTCTAGGTCATAACAGTGACTGGGAAGTGTTGCCAGATTATTTGTAAGCACGGTCTGGTACACAGGTAAAGGGTGGCAGAATTGTACAAGGAAGAGTCTTGTTATGCCTTAAGTATGGGAAAGGGGTGATTCTCTTGAGTGAACTAGTAACAACACAAATGCAAAAGTTCCTATTTCATGCTTAGGAGTGTGTGTCCTTCTGAGATTGCTCAAACATGCTTCAAATTTTCTTCCCTATTAATCTCCCGGGGCTTTTGCAGAAAGCTGGAGAAAAAGCTTCTACATTTTCAGCTCTTTTTGCTCTGACACAGGCAGAGTAATCTTCAACATGGAAGCTCAGACCCTGTCCCTGGGGTTTCAAGCTCATGGAGAAGGTCATATATGAATGACAATGGGGAGCTAGTGAGATCTGCTGTTCTGGGTTTGTCAATTATTAGCCTGGTCTGACAAAGGTTCTACCATGAGCATTGTGGTAACTTCTTAAAGTTGATTGGGAGCTATTAAGGAGTGATAAAAATCAGATATTTCTGACCACGGTGATCAAAGGAGGAATTCAGTGATAGTACAATAGGTGCTTGGAATTCTCTGGGAATTGCCATCAGTATTGTTTAATGACCCAATTCTATGACTATGTTGGGTAAATAGCAGCTTTGGCAGGTATATAGAAAAGAAGTCCTTAGGACACAGACGTTTCTGAGCAACGATATAATTCATTGCAAACTGCCCACTGTCTTAGACACTGGTGGTTGCCATATTGTGACTGTCAGGCAGAAGGCTGACCCCACTTCCAGAATCCTGATTTATTCTGAAACCTGCAGATTTCCTCTCTCAGGTTTCACACATGTTGCTTGTGGTCTAAAGGCAACAGTTCCACCAGCTGAGCTGTCAAAGGCTCCTTTCTGTGTGAGGTTATAAATACGTATGTTAAAAGCTGGTGTCAGGTGAATTTTGCTTAATAGGATTCTGAAATTTCCTCCTCCTTTAAGAATGAGGGTAATTTAATGCTCCTGCCCTAATATAGGAATATACTGATTTGGGAGCACAAATCCTCCATGCTGAAAGACTTCAGCAGCCTGTGCTAAGAAGTTGGGAGCTCAGCACATGGAAAGTGTTGTACTGGCAGCTCAGTGAGTGGAGCCATAATGTCCCAAGGAATTCCAAAAGGTTTTTTACCCTCATTATCTTTCACTCAAAACTCATGGGCATCCTCAACTCACACTGCTTGGAGTGCAGAGTGGTGGCTGGCGGGATGTTGGCTTCCTGCATCTCAGGCCTTTGAAGCCTTGATTTCCCCAAACTCCCTGAACCTGCCATGCATTGGAGCTGTGTGAATCTCCTTGTTCTTGCTGACCAACAACCAGCAATTGCCCAAGCATCAAGTACATATGTGCGTGGTATTGAGTCATTTCTTTGGGACTATTGTTTAAGGCTTCAAACCATGGAAGGAAACCAGGAGCCTGTTAAGATGTCACTAAAGGTCACTGGCTATTTTTATAGATTACATTAAAGAAAACCAAAACTGCACAAAAAGAATATTTAGATTGTGAAATCAGGACTTTGAGAAATATTTTTGCTGCCTATCACAAATCGCTACAGAACATATGCAAATTGATTTTTCAGGAGCTCATAGCTTGGCCAAAGGTGCATTACTCTTCCTGTAAAAAAATATTCCCTGTCATTATTGTGACCTTCCTGCCAAAATTTAAAGCAGAGCTGCAAATGATAGCACTGAGACTATTCAACCAAAACCTTGCACAAGATAACACTTGTTTGTTGTTCTTCTCTTTTTTTAACTGGGGTAAAAAGCTTTCCTGTAGTGGATGAACTGCATTAGCTGAAATTTTCACCCTGAATTCCAGCAGGGCAGACAACCAGCATCAAAAGCTTTAATTCAAAAAGATTAAAGTCTGGCAAAATTTTAAGCAACCTGAGTCCTATAATAGGGAGTTTTGTACAATATGGTCAGCATATCAAAGGGAAATACTTTTTTCTGTCTGTTTTGATTTTGATGTCATTCCATCAAACATTTAATTGGTAGACACAGCATTAGCTCCAAACTCATTTTGAAGCAATGAACATTAGTCAGACATAAACAATAGGGCCGGGGGCAGATTAGAGGAGTGCCAAATGGTGGGAGAGATTTTTGAAAAGGGGCTTTGCATGTGCCCCTGCATGAAAAGAACTCTTGTAGAGCAGAAAACAGACCTTGAAATGGTCTCTGGTGGAAGGAACCAGGCTTGTATAGCACAAGGGAATTTACCTACATAGCAGTCTTGAGCCAAGTATGCAAGTGCTTGGGAAAAGGAGGTCAGGTTGGGACCAATGCAGGTCTGGCATCGGAGTGACCTGGGCAGAGGGTGGTGGACTTTGACAGTATGGTGCAGCTGAGTGGTGGCTTGATCCAAAATCCTGCCAGCCTGCTCTTCGGGGGAACAGCAGGGTAATGTTCTGGTGGCTCAGAGGAAATTTATGAGGTTAACCTGGAGGTTAGGAGGTGAAATTGGCCCCCATGCAAATGAGTCAAAATGCTAATATGTACATATACAAAAACTGTGCAGGCAGGCAGCAAGCTTCTTGAAAAAACAGGCTTGCAGTGACCAGACCTCAGACACCATAAAATAAGGAATAACCTTCTAATTCTCAGTGATTGCCCCTGCAGAGTATGGAAGGCCAGAGAGGCAGGTGTGACTTACTCAAAGTCTTATCTTGAGTCAGAGCACAGCTGAAGGTTCATTCCCAGGTCCATGGTCTCACTGCTGGAACAGGCTGCCAGGAATTACTGGCAATATGTTTGGTTTTAATCTTTGCACTGTTCTCCAGTGAAGTTCTCAAGGCTAAAGCGCCTGGAATTTATCTCCAAAATATTTTGGAGGGGAAATGTGATCATAAAGCTAAAGCTTTGGGCTATGCATGCTTCTTTTCAGGCTCCTAACAGGTTGGAAAGGGGTAAGTGTAAGTAACTTGCCTCCTTTGTTTTTTTACAAGAAAAGTCATTTAGAAAAACAAAAACCAAAAATCCCAAAACCATTTTATTCTCTTACACTGAGTTCATGTCAGCTTTAGCTTAACTCAACCCGCATTGCAGGAACTTTAGGAGGCATTTTATGTTTGTTAAAATAGGTTTGGGTCTCTTACTGCTCTTATGACTTTGTCACAGACTGGGGCCAGAGCTGTGCCTGCAAAGTCCTGCCCTTGGTGGCAAAAGTGAGAGAAAGCTACTCAGCTCCAGTTTTAGGTTTGCTGAGAAAACAAGGTGCCCAGCCTCTGCAGAAGGGCTGAGCCTCCAGTTCCTGTCCAGCTCCTGACACAAAACCCTGTGCTTCCTCTCCTGTATCTCAGGAGCCTTGTAAGACCCTTCCTCTTCCCAGCATATCGAATTGCAGCTGTCTCAAGCTGACTGGCAGCAAATTGCCGCTCCTGAGTCTGCCCTTGGGTTTTTTCCAAGCAGAAGGAAAAGGCTGAAAGTTCCCGGTTTCTGCGGTCACGGCTGTCCCAGGAGCTCATATCTGCCCTGTTGAGAGACGCCGGCACCCTCTGGGCAGGGTGAGAGCATGAATTCAGCTGGGGAGCACCAGTGTCAGGTAGGCATCGTGCCTGCCTCCACCAGCCTGACGGGAACAGACAGGGACAAAGGTAAGCTCGAGGCATGAAAAGGCTGCTTGTTGCAGAGTTTCATGGCCAGTGAGCATGACCAGCCTTCAGGGCTAATTACCAAAGGAGAGAGAAGTATGTACTTGTCAGCAGACCTACAGGGTTACTATTTAATGAAGCAGATATGCAGGTAACTTGTTCGGTGAGCGACTGACTTGTGTCCACAAGGATGTAGGTGTGTGTGACAGGACACTTCGGGTGGCTTTCAGCCCATCTTCTCTCTAAGTGCAGCTGGGCACAACACCCAGCAGTGACAATCTGTATCCCATCTCCCTCTTCTCCACTTTTCCCCCTCTATCTTCTTTGCTCTCCTTTTACCTTTTTTCTCTACTACTGACTTTTTTTTCAACCCTAGCACTTGTTTATTCTATTCTGTCCTTTCATAGGTCTCCACCTTATTTTTCCTCTTCTTTTTTTTAATTACTGATGCTAAGCAGCATTGAACAGTGGTGTCATCACTATTTCATCAGGCCTGCCCAAGTTCCTGCCAGTGGTTTATGGAGCATGTGTGAGCAGAGAACAGCCAGTATCCTCCGTGTGCTTGCATCAGTGTCCCCCTCCAATCTCAGTTTCTCAGCACATCTGTCAAGTGTTGCCTGTCCTTTTCTTGGGACAGCCCATGGAGGTGTGCAGGAGGTTGTGAGCTGTGCCAAATCCTGGTGTTGTGCTGGAAGCTTACAGCCAGCATGAGGATGCCTCCATGCTGCAGGAATCTCTTTGTATTGCTGTGTAGTCAAAGCCAAAAAGTTACATGTGTTTTAATTGGGTGCCTGTGTTGGTCTCTGTAAGAGAGATGGGACCAAACATGCAGGAATTAATCAAATGGTGATTTTTTTTTTTCTGCCCAAGTCAGTGGGTATAAGCAGATTCAATGGCCCTTTCTGACTTCTTAACTTGTACTGTGAATTCATACAATTTAGTCCATCCAGCATCAGCTCTCAGACTTGTCCTGACTTCTAGACTGGAGTAGGTATCACTAGGGAGGAGTAGCAGCATCTACAGTACACTGCCTCTCACAGTTTGTTATGGAAATTACTCATTTACTTCATTGCAAGCTATATTTTGACCTGATCAGAGCTACACTTGGTTGAGGATCTTTCTAATACAAAAGTTGATTAATACATGTACATTAGATAGTTATGGATCTCTTCTACCGGTGTCCTTTGTGTATTTACAGAAAAGACAGCTGGATTGTCAAAGTTTCACCTGTACCTCCCATGGCATTGGGACAAACATGCTAGTTAAAAACTTAGTGTGACTGAAGAGATTTTGAAGCCCAACAGCTAAGGTGTGTGTGGGGAGCACAGACTGCAGCAAGGGAGGCTGGTGCAGGTCAGAAGTGAGATGCATTAGCAGAAACTCTGGGACAAGACACGCCATGTCTGTCTGACCCAAGCCTGCTATTCCCAACCTGTGGGCATGACCCTCGGATTCTTTTTGTAGGATAATATGACAATTTGAAAAAACACTTTGACATGCATGCTTCCATGGATTTTATGCTGTTTTCTCTGTAAAGAATGTTGGGTTTTTTTCCTGGAATGTTAAGCAAAAATGTATCTTGGGAAAGAGTCAGCCTTCTTTTTATTCTCCTTTTTGCTACACAAACCACTTGATATGAGGCATTGAGATGTTTTGGCATACAGTGTGAGCTTGGCCTCAGTTCAAGACTGCAAAAGTGACTGCTACCCACAGGAGAACATGGGGCTGGGACATGACAGTCAAAGCTGTGCTACTGCACAAGGGCTGCGAGTCCCGGTCTCTTGTTCTGGGCTGTTATGGACAAGGCAGGCCGTGGGAAAGCAGTCCTTGCTGGCTCCAGGACCTGTCACTGGTCCACCTGTGACACCAGAAAACACATTTCTTTACAGTTGTGCTGCTTCAGTCTCTCTGTTTCTACCAACAGGTTCCAGGCCAGCTCTACGACTGTGCTGTCCCCAGGGCAGGAAGGGTCCTCGTGCTGCGCTGGCTGCTGGTGACCTGCAGGGGACATGGAGCTGCTGGCTGCCACAGCACCAGAGGAAGAAGGGAAAGATGCAACAGCATCCCAAGCCAAGGTGGAAGGAGCAAATAAAACAGCTGCAATGCCAGAAGCAGAAAACCTAGTGGGAGCAGGTCTAGGCGGGAAGGTGGTCACTCCTGCAGGAGCAGTGGCGATTGTGGTGGGAGCACCAGAAAACCCAGCAGCAGAAAGGGTTGCTGAAGCATTTGCCAGGGCAGCAGAGAGAATTGCCGTATCAGAAGTAGCCAAGGTGTTGCAGTCAGCAATAGCTGAGGTAGGCACTCCTGCAGCCCCAGGTGCTTGATGGGGTGGAGGGGCTGGCAGTGCTCACTCCTCTGAGCTGGACTCACAGATCCTGATGGCATGGGAGGCTGCAGCTCCAGCACCACAGCTAACCCTGACCTTTCAGCCTTGCCCTCAGAATGCCTCAGGTGGATCAGACCGTATTTCCACTTGGCATTGAGCAATGGGAAGAGATTTTTATTTTGCAAAAATTGAAAGCAATGTCAAAAAAAAAAAAAAATCCCTGAAATTCCTGCTGAGAGTTTGTGTTCTTTTCCCATCTGGTTTACCTCTGTCTTTTAGATGAACGTTTTCTTCATGATAGCGGGCACTTTATCACGCCTGGTATAGTTAAGGCTACAAAGCACTCACCATGGCCACATGCTCATCCTGTTCTAAAGCATTCATATTTGGGGATCAAAAAAGGTCCACGCGTGGTGTTTGCTCAGACGAGCATTTTTATTTGACTTTTGAGCAATTATGCCTTGTGGTGTTCGTGAGTTCACTGAGGGTGATAAATGCACTTTTCCCATTTGAAAAAACCTGTCTTTTAACATTGATGATGTGGTGACAGATTTTCAGCAGGGATGGGGGTTGGATTTGCCAGGGCTCAGTGCCCACTCTGAGCACCAGATTTTCAGCTGTGTTCGGCACCCAGCTTCCCGTTGGGTGTGAAGCCTTTGGACATGTTTGTTCCCATGTGTGCAGCTCTTTTGAAGAGCTGCCTGCCTGCAGCACCACTGAGCATCCACCTTCTGCTCTGAGGAAAATCTGGATCTCATCTCCCTGGGCTCTGATTTCATTTTGGTGTGCAGGGTCAGCTTACTGTTATCACTGTTTCTTGGGCCCAAGAGCTGTCCTGAGCACATGGAATTTCTGTAGGATATCTTTACTTATCCCTCAGCTTGGGCAAGTGGCTTCACCCAGGACGGGCTTCTCAATGACTGTTTGAGTTTTGGTGTCTGAGTTTTAGTGCATTTTACATCTTGTGGAGATCAGCTGCATTCAGGTACATGCCAAAACAATTCTCTAAATCAGCCTGTGAATATGTACTTTTATTTTTAAAATCAGAAGTTTGCTTTATAGTGGCTTTTCCAGTGCTCATGTATTTCTTCTCTTGACTTTTCAGCTCAAAGGGAAGAGGAAGAACGTGTGGATAAAGCCAAGGAACACCACTCAGCAGGAAGAGGACTGGATGAAAGAGGGAGAGGTGAAATGAAATGGAGAGGTGATGTTCTGGGTCATACCTTCAAAAGGGGGGCTTGTACCATCACTCCTGGAATGCAATACGGCTGCCAATCACATCTCTTTTGTGACTCACTATCCTATTAAAAATAAATATATGGCATATTCTGCATGCAATAGTATTGAGGGTCTGTCAAAGGTCTTTGTCTCCTGGTTTTGTGAAAGACAGCTTTGCATCTATTCCTCAAAGATGATGGAAAACAAAATGTGCTGTTCGTAACAGAAAACATACTACAGGCATGAAATGACATAAAAAAGAAATACTTTCATAGAATTGTAGAATATCCTGAGTTGCAAGTGACCCACTAAGATCATCAAAGTCACCTCCTGGCCCTGCACAGGACACCCCCAAGGCTTAAATTTACATTAAATATGCAGTCAAGTTTTCATGTCTGTAGGCTGAGAGATGGTCCATGGGAGCACTAATGTCAAATAGCTTCAAATCCTACCAGTCAATCCATGTTGCTCCAACTCTCTCCAGCTCTGAAGTGGGTTTCTTGCCTAGATGGGAATGGTAGGTATGTTCTTTTTCCTTTATTTTTTCCCTAATTCTGTTTATTCATATGAAGCATGGAATGGGAAAGGTGTCTCCATCCAGATTGATAATGGTGTGATGCCAGAGGAAGTCCAGAAGAAATTCAAGAAACAGGAAAAAAAACTTCAAAACACTGGTGGACTTGTCAGCATGAATGACATTCCCCAGGCAGTACAGCTAGATCATTAAAACAGATTCCTAATTTTTGAGAACAAAAAATATTGTTTGTCGTAAGATTGTTTGCTCAGCCTGTGAGGTACAGGTAAGACAGGTTTGTAGCAACAGTTGGGTGATGGACCAGTCACTATAAGAGATAAATGGTGATAAAGTGTTACAGAGTGTGGGATTAGAGCAAAGCCACTCTTGGTGGGTGTCTCATGATTTTCTGATGGAGGATGATCAGAACTCGGAAGTGCCTGATGCCTTCAGCAAATGTCCACTTCATGAATTCCCTCCAGATACTTCATTGTTTGAAGCTCCAGGTTTGTGTTTAGCAGACCGAGGGGATGGGGTCAAATCTGTACTTGGATAGAAAAGTTCTGAACCAAATGCAGGATGTGATACAAGTGCTCATGTGTGACTTGTGGCCATAGCCCAAGGCAGTGCCTCCAAGGACTCCAAGTGAAACAGAAAGCAGCTCCCTGACTGCAGGTGGTCACAACTAAAGCCATATCACTTTTGGAAGGAGTAAAGACTGCAGCCCTGGCTTCCACTCCCAAATCCATGAGTGTATTGACAACCCATCTTTAAACTCCTGTGTAGCTGCAGCTGGATGTGATATTCTCCATATACCTTACTTCCAGCTTCAAGGGATGTTTCTGTGGGAAACATATAATTTGTTCTGGTGCACCCCAGAAGGGGCAGCACATTAGTTCCAGCGTTGTATGGAGCTGTTCTCCAACAGACCCCAGACAAGGAGGATATTGAGGAGCATCGCTGCTTCCCTGTGCTGGCTGGCTGGCCATGAGGATCCATCTCCCTCTTGGGAAATATGTCCTTGCATTGCAGCAAAGCCAAGGGGTTTCAGTGCAGGCTTGTGCCTTTGCCCCTCTGCAGTGCACCCAGCGCCTGTGCACCTCTGCTGGATTCTCTCTCTGTGCAGTGACAGGCTGGGGAGGAGAGAGGAGGAGAGAACAGCAGCCTCTGATTAAAACTCAGCCCCCCTGGCCTTAGATCTGAGGAGACAGAGCCCGACCTCCCTTCCCTTACCATAATTTTATTTTATTACAAAAAGAGCCTGTATTAAAAAAGCTCATGATTATGTTTTCTGTTCACCAAGACTTTTCCTGTATTTGACCTTTGGATAACCTCCAAGGCTTGCAAACATTTGAAAGGAGTAAAGGAGCTCATTTTATTGCAGGGCCTCAGCACACATTCTTTCCAGCCTATCTTTAACATCAGTTGACAAGAATTATATAATTGCAGTCTGTGATCCCTTTAAGGCTAAAATGTATTCATTTTCCCTCAAAGAACACTTCAGGTTTCAGAGTTAAAAGTATACTTCTTTTCCCCCATCTGGGTTATTCTGTAGAAAGCTGTTTTCTCTTAAACTGGCAAGTCTCATTCTACCAAGTTGCATGGATTTATTTTTTACTGCGGTTTTAAGCTCACATGTTAACAAGTAGAAGAACTAGCCTCCAAATCCCAACCTGTGTTTCCCATTCCATTGGAAAATTAGTGGGTTACAGAGAATGCGCAAGGGGAATTACACTCCTTAGGTGGAATCAAATAAGATTTCAACATACTGATTTAATCAAATTAGTGTCTAATGCTAATTGATAGGCACTCTGGAGATGGACAGGTAGCTGGATTGGATTTGATCTTGCATTTCAGAGGCATGATGTAATCTGCTGGATCAGGAAGGAATTTCTGGTTTCATATCAGAATGGCATCTGCCACCTTGTTTTAGGAAGCCGTGGACATTGGATACTTGGATAGGAACTGGGGAAGGATGCCAAAAAAGAAGTCTGAAGATAATACCTGGAATTTAAAAGATGAATTAGCTGTTGCCGTGATGAAGTTCAGTTTGCATATATTCCTTGCCATTCAGGTTTTCAATGGTGTTTGTGCTCCTCCAGAGTAAAACAAGCTCATAAACACGAGAGTATTCCTGGAAGCTTTTCATGCCGGTTGTGTTTATATGTCAGAGCCAGTGATGCTCGGATTCTCTACTTGGAGGGAACAGAAGTGATGCCACGACAGTGCTCAGAGCATATTCACAGTGCTTCTTGATAATAGAGTGAGATGTTCAAAGGAGCTGCAAAAAACCTCACCACTCCAAGTATTTCTGGACAATGAAAAATACAGGGTGTAAGTAGCCTAGTCATGGGCATGAGCATGCAGGAGGGGAAATTAAATTTGTTTCAAGAATTGGCTGTTAGGAATGATCTGGCTGGCTGAAGCTGGAGAAGAGACTAGGCTCAGTGGGCCAATTGTCCACTTTGGTGCTCCAAAGGGGCCTGGGGAACTTTGAGGGGTTCTTCTCAATTTTGCCATGAGCTTACCCCAGATCTCAGGTTTCTTACCTGATAGGAAAGGACAATGGCAGCCAGTGTGCCTGCCTTCGTGCCCGATTACCTAAGTACTTGAGGAAGTACAAACTTTTATTCCAAATAATGTTTGCCAGTAAAAATGGATCTGTTCTACAAATATTTAGTTACTCTAATGCTGATTGCCCCCATTCCCTAAGGGGAGTAGGGGGCAGGGGCAGCATTCCTGGTTTTATAGAGGGGCAGGCTTGAGAGGGCTGTAAGTGCATGTCACGGGGGTTGGATGCAATAACTGAAGAGAGGGGAGCCAGTAATAGAATCCTTTTAATAAACTACAAGCCCACAGTTTATAAACTTGGACACAGATTATGCTTCTGCCTAGTGTACAATAATAACCGCATTTGGATGTCTTTGTGGCCAAAGGATCTTGTAACCTGTTAAGTTTTCACTGCCTGTATTTTTAATGTAGGCAGGACCAGTGTAATACCCTGCACTGCACTGAAAAGGAAAATCTCTGGTGTGTTAAGCTGTTCCCTGCCTTTGGTAGCCTCTCTGTATCAGGATTCACATTCTTGTTTCCATTTCAAACAGGAGACTAGTTTACAAGGCAAGTTACTCCTTGGAGATCACAAGAGGCTTTCTTTCCCCTTTCTTTCTCTGAGAGGAAGGATTAGGTCACGGTATTCTGTTTGCCTTTTTTTTTTCTTTCTCCTTTGGTTAATCTGCTCTCCAAGATGTCCATGTCACAAGAGAAATAAAAGGCTTCAAGTGAGCACAGGATTCTTTTCCCCTCACCTCAGCACTTCAGCCGATAAGGGTGATTTATAGAAATCGCCACACGGAAAAGCCTTAAAACAGAATTTCAGATGCTTATAAGACAAAACAGAAAGATAGCGGAGCGGCAGGTGCCTCCTCCTTACCTCACAGGGTCGTGTTCTGCCTGTTCTTAAGGAGTTTGGTGGATGGCGATTACAAATACGTCTGCACCGTATCCGGGTTAACTGTACGTGCAGTTACAGCTTTGTACAAGGAGCCTGTGTAGTCCCTCACCTGTAATCAGGAGGTTTATCACTATTCAAAGACTTTTGTTTTCTATTATCTTTGTGCATTTTGTGTGCTGGAAGCATTCATGGCACCACTGTTTAAGACGTGTTCTTTGAGCCTGGCACCTTTCCTGGTGCCAGCGTGTGATGTGCTGCGCATCGCTTGGCTTCATTCGAGGGGAGGACACACACTGGTGCCGATCCTTCTGTGCGGAAAGTTTTGGGACTCTCTAAACAAAATTACTTTGTTCAGAGCACACTGAACACAAAGATTATTGCTTTAATGAATGCTGAATTGTTCTTGTTCAAATACCAAGTACTGGTACAAGTTTGTGGTAAGACATAAAGATTTTTGCAGCAATACATATGAATCTGCATTTGGTAGTTTGTACCTAGCACAGGTACAGCTTGTTCACACTGGCCACGTCATATTCAGCAAACTATGTTTCAAGGGCCAGGTCTGCCTTGATTTAAGTCAGCACAGCTCTGCTGAACTTTGTGCCAGTCTCTGACAACTAAAGTTATGCTTCTCAAATGTTTTCAGCTATTTTTTTCCAAAGAGTCCTTTCTTTCCAAAGAGTTTCAGAAACGCAATTAAATGGACAGTAATACTGAGCAGTTATACATAAAAAGCTGTTTATCTAAGGGTATCAAAGTGCTTGACAAAGATGGGTAATTCTCACAGTGGCCTTTTTTTGAAGGGTGAGATGCTGGCATGCAGAGACAGCGAGCAGTTTATCTGAGTAACAGAGTTGGTAGCAGAGGTAGTAATTAAAACTTTGGTCTCATGACACCCAACTCTGTGCTGTAACCACTAGACAATCTGCCTCCCGGAACTGTATCTCATCTCTATCTCCCTACATATGCACAATAAAGCCTTTGTAGTATATGCTGTACACTTGCTATTGATAGTTGTATCAGCTGAAAGATAATGCTCGCTCTTCTAACTGGCTGCAAGTGTGCTCCACACAGCCTCAATTATCTGAACATAATGGTGGAGAAGGAGAGAATTTTGGATAACAGAGGGCTTCAAATAACTGAAGGAGTTTTCAGTGCAATTAATAGACACGGTAGGAACACAGAAAGTTTTGGAGGGCAGGTTCAGGTACCTGGTGTCACACTGTGCAGTCAGCCAATACCAAACATGCTGCTCTTTCAGAGTTTTTCTCTTTTTCTGAATAGAGTTGTGGCTCTTCCTTGCTTCGTTTCACACACAAAAAAAGGACAAATGTATTTTAGATGTGTTGGTATCCCTTTAAATTTGATGAAGACTAACAGCCATCATTTTGGTCAATGGAAAGCTGCTTATGGACATGGGTAGTTTAAGAACACTGACTGATCGGTGTTAGGCAGCTTGGCTGGCAGCGGGACGTGGGCTATGTGGGTGGCTCTAAATGTCTGCAGAGAAGCAGGACCAGAGATCATATGAAAAATAATTTCCCCTGCACATGCCATAAACTCTGGGATTTCCAGTAGGACCCAGCTGTAATGAGCTCCATACAAGCAAACAAACGTTCGGTTACTGTAGAGACGCATTCGTTGAGGAAGATAAAAACATAATCCGCAGAACATGCTCATGGAGTGTCTATGCACTGCACACTGACCTCCATGTGACAGAAATCTTGACTTGTGTAACTTCATAATAAATTTCACTATGCCCCCTAGGCCAGCTGAACATCACTGCCTGCTTTCTCTGCTAGCTAATTTATTTCTAATTGCAATAGAATAAAAAGATGGGATAAAATTTGCAAAGCATATCACGAAGTGTTACTGGCCCTGTTCAGTTTTTATCGCACTGTATGCTCTCACCACGACTTGCTTTCTAAAACCAGCTCTGTCCTCTGCCTCACACCAGACATGGGAATTAAGAGCAGCCTGTACCCTTGCAGCCGTTATGAACTAACAGATTGGTGCAGGTAAGGCTGAAAGACCTTAAGGAAGGGAATAAATTTGGTTTGGGTTTTATGAAATACAGTGTTAGGTAGAGGTGGATGTTCAGCTCTGACTAGCCTCACGGTTCATCCTGAACTTCCTCTGTTCTGGGACTGAGGCAGTTTTGTGCCCCCATCAGAGAAGCACCCGCACACATTCAGATTAGTACAAACCCCACAGTTTGGTTTATGTTTCTCAGCTATTACCTGAGAGATAGGATATTTTGACATCTTGGGCCTGAAGTCTAACTTATTTTTTTAAAGATTGATCTAATCTTAGTCGCTTTAAATTATGATCTTAATTTTTTCTCTGTAAGTTTTCATTGCCTGTTCTCATTAGCTACTTCCAGTGCCTGATATATATACTTTCTTGTATGCTTCAGTGTTTACCCCAATATGCATATTGGGCAGAGAGAACATGCATATTTATTATCTTTAATATGATCTGGATACACACACATACATGATTCTCTTCCTACTTAGACACCATATTATACACAATTTGTATATGAGTATTTATATGGGCTTAAATGGAAACAGGACTGACACCAACATTTTATGCATTATTAGGAGGAGCAAGTTCACCCTTTAAAATGACTATATTTGGAAACCTGATTCTAAACTCTTGCTGGTTTAACTTAATTTTGTGGCTTTTCTCCAGATTTTCAAAATCAGTGGAAATGAGGACAGGATTGAGCGGAACACTTGCACTCCTTGAAGGTGAGCGTTCACATGGACACATTTGTGTAAGGGACTGGGTAAGGGTGCTGCTTTCAGCGCANGGCCCGCGCTCGGGCCGCGCTCCGCCCGTGCCGCGCAAACCGCGCGAACCGCGCACCGACAGCGCTAACCCCGCAACGACAGCGCTAACCCCGCACACCGACAGCACCAACCCCGCTCAGCAACCGCGCTAACCCCGCACACCGACAGCACCAACCGCGCAAAACGCTCACCAACAGTGCTAACCCCGCACCAACCCCGCAAANATGAAATACAGTGTTAGGTAGAGGTGGATGTTCAGCTCTGACTAGCCTCACGGTTCATCCTGAACTTCCTCTGTTCTGGGACTGAGGCAGTTTTGTGCCCCCATCAGAGAAGCACCCGCACACATTCAGATTAGTACAAACCCCACAGTTTGGTTTATGTTTCTCAGCTATTACCTGAGAGATAGGATATTTTGACATCTTGGGCCTGAAGTCTAACTTATTTTTTTAAAGATTGATCTAATCTTAGTCGCTTTAAATTATGATCTTAATTTTTTCTCTGTAAGTTTTCATTGCCTGTTCTCATTAGCTACTTCCAGTGCCTGATATATATACTTTCTTGTATGCTTCAGTGTTTACCCCAATATGCATATTGGGCAGAGAGAACATGCATATTTATTATCTTTAATATGATCTGGATACACACACATACATGATTCTCTTCCTACTTAGACACCATATTATACACAATTTGTATATGAGTATTTATATGGGCTTAAATGGAAACAGGACTGACACCAACATTTTATGCATTATTAGGAGGAGCAAGTTCACCCTTTAAAATGACTATATTTGGAAACCTGATTCTAAACTCTTGCTGGTTTAACTTAATTTTGTGGCTTTTCTCCAGATTTTCAAAATCAGTGGAAATGAGGACAGGATTGAGCGGAACACTTGCACTCCTTGAAGGTGAGCGTTCACATGGACACATTTGTGTAAGGGACTGGGTAAGGGTGCTGCTTTCAGCGCATCTGAGAAGTGACTGCACCAAAGCGTGGGGCTCCACCGGTCAATATTGCTATGCTCTTTTTCCCCCCCACTTTGGTGGTCAAAAATCCCATCCTTTTTTTTTTTTTTTTNCGCTCACCGACAGCGCTAACCCCGCGCACCAACAGCGCTAACCCCGCACCAACAGCACCAACCCCGCACCAACAGCGCGAACCACTCACCAACAGCGCTAACCCCGCTCACCAACCCCGCAAACCTCTCACCAACCGCGCAAACCCCGCACCAACAGCACTAACCCCGCACCAACCCCGCAAACTGCCCCGCGCAGCCACCCCGAGCCACGCGATCCCTGCTTATCACGGCAACAGTCCCCTGCAGGAAGGGGGGGGTTGCGGTTTTTCGCCTTTTCTCTGTTTGCGTGTGTATGGTTGCAGTGTGGAGTGAGGAGGCTCTGGCGTNCAGCTGCTCTTGTGGTAATCTTGTGCTCCCTCTTCTTTTCCCGCATTGTGTCGATCCTCTTTTGAAACCATAAAGCAGTGAGCTAAAGCGCAAAGAGCCCGCGATAAAGCCAGGAGTTTTGTTTAACACTTCAGACAGTAAAAGCAGGCGGGAGCAGGGCTGGGAAAGCGATGCCCTGAGCAGAGCCGCTCTCGCCAGCCTGGCTTTGTCCGGCCTGGCGGGCCCCAGCGCGGGCAGCTCAGCGGGCGCTCCGAGCCGTGCGCGGTGCCGGGACCGCGNTGCCCCGCGCAGCCACCCCGAGCCACGCGATCCCTGCTTATCACGGCAACAGTCCCCTGCAGGAAGGGGGGGGTTGCGGTTTTTCGCCTTTTCTCTGTTTGCGTGTGTATGGTTGCAGTGTGGAGTGAGGAGGCTCTGGCGTGATGTCCTAGGCAACTTTCCCCGTAATGGAAAAAAACAGAACCAGACCTAAAGACCTATTAAAAAGAAAACAGAAAACCCAACTACTGAAATACCTAGAAATAATGCTGGTGCAAAAATACACCCAGAAGTACATCTGGGTAAATATGTATATAGAATACATAAGTTTCTGTAAAAGCAGCTTTTTGTTTGCGTGTCCATATGAAACCCAAGATGATATATCGTGTTATGCTTAGATCTTTGTTTCAAGATACAGCTATGGGTAGATTTCACGATGGATCATCTTTTAACTCTTATTTCATAATTTCTCACTTTGCTGGTTTCAGTACATGCACACTCGATAATAAAAACCCGTGATTATTACTTTTTCTAACTCTCTTTGCCTGTTAACATGATCCTTTAAAAACCAAACTAAACCAAAATCCTTTTAGATCCCATGTGGATTTGTTACTCCAATGTTGGTAGCATCAGTGGCCAGTTCTGAACTTTTCTGGCAAGTACAAGGACAAGCTGCTTGCCCGGGTGAGTTTGCAGCCAAAGCCGCTGCTGCTGCCGAAGCATTGACTGAGCTGCAGGAAGGACTGAGCAAATGGTTACAAACGAGCACTGCTCCTCGGCTCCACAATTTTCTCTTCGCCTTAAAAGCACTTTATTGCACCTTTCCTGCAGTTTGTTCTGAGGACAGCAACACTGATAATCCTTATCCAGCACAGAGGAATCCCCCTCCTGGCTCTCAGATTGAAGCCGCAGCTGGCATTCTGCTACTCTGATTTGTGGACTTGGATATTTTTTAATTTTTCTTCCATATTATCTCTTGCAGTTTACCTCCAACCACAATCTGAGGCTGGGTAACAGTTGGTATAACATAGCTTCAGCATTTCCTATCCCTAGATTTTTTTGGGCTGTGATTTCAGCAGAATACATAGCTTGTCATTTCAATGGGGGCTTTCAAACTACCTGACAGCCGTGAAAGTGAAGAATCCATGAGAGAGGCTGTGTGTGTGTGTGGTGCTGGGGGTGTAGGTTGTGTGCAGACTCTTTAACACACTGAAAATATTATTTTTGATTGTTGGTTCTCTGGAAGATTTTTGTTGTTTTTTGATGATGGTTTGAACTATTCCCCAAACTGAAAGTAGTTGCTTTTCCTATATTTTGACAGCAGCCTCTAATAAATGGAAGTCCTTCCCAGTCTTTAGAAAATCAGTGTATTGAGTGCATGCTGAATAGCAAGAACAAACTTTTTTTGAAGTTGTTCTGCATTATGGAGCATCAGTGTTTTATATGTTCAAACCAGTACGTGCGACTGTTACATTTGCTTTAAACAATGAGGTTTTTGCTCAGGGGTTTGTTAGGGAATCAGTGCAATGCTGGCCCTAATCAATAAATGAAGTTTGCTTGTGGCAGGACTGATGCAGCCATTATATAAGAGTGAAGTTCATGTAAGTATTTGATTATTTTCTTAAGGGTTTCATTTGCTGGTTTTCAGGCAGGATAGTGTCACTTAGAGCAAGTATTTAATCGTTTTTTCTCTTAAAAAAAAAATGAAACTCTGCAAATGACTCTGAAAACTTAGCACCGAACCTTGGTCTTACAGGATTAGTTCCCATCAGCTTCGCTGACTTCATTCATAGGAGTAAAGGCCACAGGAGAAATCCCACAAAGGAAAACATATTCTTTGCCCTGGAAACCTTGTTATCTTATATGTTCCAGGTATGAACTGTTGGTTCTTTCCTGATGCATGAAGGGCAAATTCCTGCCTTTCTTACTCTGACAGGGTTTTGCCAGGGCAAATTTACTCCTGGCTTACACCATCTGTAACCTCAGTGGGAGTAAAATTCAGCCCTTTAGCGCTAATGGGAGCCTGTTTGATCTCGTCCTTTATTGCTGAGTGATATCAGGAAGGGAGCTGAGCACAGAAACGTGACTACCATGAGCTGCTATTTGTTGCACTGCATTATCTGTAGTATCCTTGTTATTCTAGAAAGCTTTTTTTTTCCCCCTGCCTGGAACATTTTGCTGCAGCAAATGAAGAAGGGGGGAAAAAATTGAAGACACCTTCATTTGGTGGCATAGAAAATTTGCATAAAATATCGCTCTAAGCATTGAAGGATCTTATTACATAGGGTTTTGATGATAATCTTTGTTGAAATAATATTTAACACATGCTGCACTTTTAATTAAGTATCTGAATAATCTCAAATTAATACCAGAGGTTTAAAAATAAGTTTTCATTTTAGTGAACTGTAACATAATAGCAAGCTGCATGGCAACCCCTTCCTTTACCCTTTGATTTAATTAAATGCCCTTCCGTGTGCTTCTTCTCACTTCAGAAATGCACATAAAGAAATCAGACCCAGACATTTTATTTAGGATTTTGCCACTTTTCCTTTTCCTTATGTCTTTGCTTATTAATTTGCCCCGCTTCCTCTTTGGCTTTGATTTAAGGTGTTTCTTTGAGGATCAGCTCGTCTGGGGTTTTACAAACTGGCCTGCATATTTGAAAGGGACAGTAGCAGCATGTCATGCTGGTGTTGAGGTTTTGGTGATGGTGACATGCAGGTCCCTGTCTGGAAGTAGCCAGCTGTGGCAGGAAAGCACTGGGTCCTGTACTGCACTGTGTGGGAGGATGCAGCTGGGTAAATCCTGGGGCAGCTCACGCAGCATAGTGACACACCGGGGTGTGTTATGTTCCTGGAGTTTGATTACAGGGTGAAAAGGAGCTTAACAGTGTAATGGCTTCGGACAGCAATCAAACCATGGCAAATAAATTCAGGTTTATTCTATTTATTTTTTTGAATTAAAAAGGCCTGATCCAGCCAATTTGTTTGCCTTCCAGTAAGGTGTGTTTGACAATCACTGCTTCATTATTCCTTCTTAAGAAATTCGCTAATCAAAGGAAGGGAAAACAGCCCTCACTCAGATCCATGTCAGTGAAACTGTTTTGCTGGAGCCACTTTGCTGGGCAAGCACGGGTGAAGGCTGGGGGGAGGCTGTTTACTGCTTTTGTGGAAACATGCTCCAGTTTGTGAGAGTGAGGATGTGAAGCAGGCTGGCTTTGAAGGCTTTCTGTTAGATTTCTCCCTTTATCCATTTCCATCTATCATTGTAAAGGAGACATATATAACCACCGCACTTTGTATATTAAGGGGAGCTGCCTGCTTTTCCCCTTTGCTGAGATAATGACACTGAGGGTTGTTGACTGCTGTTATCTCTGATGACAGCCTTATCTGCATGGCTCTGATTCCTGCTCCCGGAGTCAGAGATATCCAGTCCTTTGGGAACTGACCACTGCTCCCACTGTGGCCAGGCAGGCTGGAAAGCAAATACTTAGGGGTGACAGAGTTCTCGATCAGATGTGCTGTTTACTATGTTCACCTCTCCCAAAATACTGAAGGGACTGTTGAAGGGAAACACTGGGGGTGAGAAGAATTGAGAGCCTCAGAATCAGGTCAGATAAAAGGTAAATTCCCCCCGCTCTCCCCAGACAGCCTCTGGTGGGGACAGTTTTTGTCCATGACCAATTGTTGAATGGTGTTGATGTGGGGCTTGGCTTTTCTGCACCACAGAGACCCTGCACTAATGGACCTGGGGGTGATATTGACACAGCAGAGGAACTGTTACACCCTCCTGGCTGTACCAAGTCAGAATCCAGGAGTTTATTTTAATTCCTCTAAACATAAAAAACTGCAGTTTATTGGCTAACATGCACTCGTGCTTCCAACGTGCACAGTGCTGCCATGGTTTGGCATGCCACAATCCTGTCCCTCAGTGATCTCAACACAAATTTCAAATATTTGTGAATTTAGCTTCCTAATGGTCTTGAGAAATTCTCTCGGTTTACTGCTGCAGAAAGTGAGATACAGAGATAGCGTGTGCACTTGACTGGGATCCCCCAGCAGCGTGTGCAGTCAGCCATGAAATCCAGGTCTCCGAACACCTCCCTGGCACCCTGCTCATCAAACTCATCCAGTTGCCCAAGTTTTATCCTAACAACCCTTAAAAACAGACAACTGTTCCTATTTTCCAAAGCATAGGTTTGTGCAAACTGTGCTGTGCAAAAAGTACATTTCAGGGTGGAAAAACTCCTAGTTAATTCCACCTTAAGGCAGCGCTAAGCAGGAGCTCATCGAGTAAACAGTGCAAGAGCCCAGAGATGCGTGAGTTTGAGGGAGACAGCCCTGCCCATACTCTGCCTCGTCTTCTCTGCAAGACCATCTGCCCTTTCGTAAATACTGGGGGCTATTATGAGCTCTTTTCCTCCCTGCCATGTCTTATAATTCAGGTTTCAATCGGAACACTGAGACCAATTTAATCGATATATGATCCAGCCTGTCTGTACCGAGTGGCACCTCTGCTGTTGGTGCTCTGCCATCTGAGCTGCCCTGAGCAGCAATTTGAGGCTTCCAAGGTGAACTATAAAGCCAGTGTTACTGAAAATACACGTTACTGAAGTATGCTGATGCTTTCCCCCACATTTAAAAAATGTACTGAGAACTACTGGCTGGGGGTGGGGGGGAAATACTGTTTGTGCCCTAAAAGATTAAAGGAATGTTTATTTTTTCAGTGCTTCAGAAGAAGGCAAAACACTTTTTAGTACTAAAAAACAATTATTGATTAAAATCTGGAATTGGTACCGAGAAAACAATTTCATTTAATTTTTAAATTTTTTTGCTTGAAAAGGAAGCAAAATATAACTCAAAACTTTTTGTTCAAAAAGTATTTTTATTTGAAAAGCTGATTTTATCATGTAAGGAGTTCCTTTTTTTATCACTCCCAATATGGTTTTGTGCAATGTAGTGTGTGACCACCCAGGGCTCCTTCTGCACTTTCTCCATGGCTAACTTGTGGGGCTGTTTTCCTGAGACATGCAAAATAGTACTGATCTACAAATATTCAACTAAAAATGTAATAAATATGTCTAGGATATTATTAAATCAGCAGAAATTTCGGTTGCAGACCACAGTTTGGAATATTCTTACACACTCTGTTTGAAGAAGAGCTTAGACATTGATAATTTGTCTGTCTTTTCCCCTCCAGTGCTTCCAGCTGGTCTAATAAAAGGGAAAACCTCACCCTGTGGATTTTGCTTTGCTGTTGAATGTGAGGATGAAATATGTCAAGTGAATAACACTTATTTTCCAAAGCTATAAGGGACTGAAAGGGGTTAGGACGGGATCTCACTGTGGTAAAATTGGGATTACAGACTTGGATATAACATTACCTTTTACCTGGGTCTGTCTAGGACTCTGATTCAAACCTGCTGGTCCAAGGGTGTCAGAAACAGAGCCCAGGAGGGGCCCTAGACACTGGGGTCCTGGCTGCTGGTTCCTGCTCGTGTCACCAAGGCACATCCTTCAACATCGGTCTCACCAGCTGTGCCAGTGTCACCAGCAGCAGAGCTGCACAGCGGTGCCTGCCTGAGCTGAGCTACCTGTAAGAAGTGCAAAACCCTGTGCTAAAGCCAGACATCATCTTTGCTGGGATTTTAACCTCAGCTCACAGACAGAAGAGTAATTTGATCATTCAAGTGCACCGTGACGCAGCCCCAGTGATGATAAGGGTGGTTCGATTCCAGCATTTGCAGGATGGCAACTTTTTCCCTGATGGTTTCTGTGTTGTGGCACCTAGCACGTGCCATCCTCAACCACAAAATGTGCTCATTTTCCTGTATCATTTCCAGCCATTCAGCACAGCACCACTGTGGCTCCTCTCCCACACCACAGCCCCGCCATGGGAGGACATCCCTGTGCACTCAGGATCACGGTGGGAGCAGGTTTGGTGTGTTGGCAGGAGATATCTGCAGCTGTGGGGATGCCAGAAGCCTGCATCTCCTGTGCATTAATTACACAGCCCCATGTGCTCTTGTGTTCCCAGGTGGAAAATGGAGATACCCTTCTTAACCCACACCATCGCTTTAGTTCACTGTGGCTCACAAGGTGCTCCTGCATCCACAGAGGGGAGGCACTGGAAAAGTGACAAAGATAATTGATAAAGAGGTTATGACAAATGCTACAGGTCAAATTCTGCACCAGTTCCCAAGTTTGTGCATGACATGAAGGTCAGTGTCATGCACAACTCCTCATGTGGCTGGAAGCTGGACTTGACTTTTGGATGTAAAGCTAGGATAGGCAAAAATTAGGTTAAATAGATTGGACCTGTGCCTGATAGTAATGTTTCTGAAGGAGTGAGGTGCTTTCTGTGGTATTACTGGAATGTAAAACCATTTCCCAGGTGTGTTACGAGTGGTCACATGGACTGGTGTAGTTGTTTTGCAAGCTGGTTTATCTAAACTTTCGGTATTTGAGGGGCTGCTGACAAACAAAACTTTTGAATCTCTTATGGCTTGGGCAGACAGCAAACTGTGTACTTGCTGTGGGAGAAAAACACTGTTCTTCTGGAGTGAGGTTTCCATTTAAACATTCGGAGAGCTCCTAGCTATGGCCTGCCTGTGTTTATCTGTGCCAAGTGTGAATGGGAATTGGAAAAGGAGAAAGAGAGAATTGCTGCATTTTAAAAAGCTAATTTAAAAGCAGACGCAGTCTTCTGTAAAGATGATTCTGATTGTCCAGAGCTCTTTTAAAGGAACAAGGTTAAATGCATTTCATTGAGAATACAAGATTAGACACAGGCACAAAATGAACAACATCATCTTTATTTATTTCATACTTGTATAGCTAAGAGTATAAGCCAGTCAATTCCTGATGATTTGGGAATGCAATGGGATTTTCTGTATTGTTTTTTATTTCACAAAGCTCTTTATCTCTGGCTTTGTATATTAGCTGTTTCTACACTGCCAGCAACCTCCCCCTGACCACTATCCTTACGTAACCAAAGGGGAAAAATAGGCATTGGCTGGAAACAGGGCAATCCGTGGAAGCTACAGGTAAAATGCTTGTGAGTCTATTCCCACGTGCCCTGATTTAACAGTATAACTACCTCACATGGGAAAGACTGATGCTCACACTGCTCTTCCACACAAGACGATCAAGGGTTTAAAACAACCCCATGAAGCAGGAAATCACAGTATTATTTACAAAGTGGTGATGTTTTGGCAAAAAACATGAACAGAGCCGGTTCAAATTGACTGCAGTCTGTGTTCAAAGCCATGTCTGGAGCAGGACTGCCTTTTCTTGTATATTTTCACTATGTGATTTTTATCTTGGCTGCGTCTGTTCATTGCCATTGTAAAAGGAAGACATACTAATTTAAAGAAAAAGCGTAGGGAAGTGGGAGTTTCTTTTTTGTCTTTGAGCTTTATATTCAGGGAAACTGAGGCATGGAGCGGTCCTGAAGGTTTGTGAATGAAGAAAGCCTGTGAAGCAGTGGAGGATTTGGAAAGAGGGCCCAGGGCTCCCCTGTCATGGCACTGGCAGATGTTTCCTATGCACAAGGATAAAGGAAGAGCAGCCCAAAAGTTATTCACTTGATGGAGTTTGCCCACACACATCAGCAGCACACAGGAGGTAAGGGGAGGAAGAGAGTGTGCCTCATGAGTTTAAGGTTTTGTAGCTTGGACTCTGATGGAGCAGAATGCTCCAGACATGGATCATTTCTCAGAAAAAATATGGTTGGAAGCAACTCATCTTAAAACTCCTTTTGGATGAGCACAGCCAAAAACTTCAAGGGCTCTCCACGCGGGCCCTTGACAAAGAGAACTTCACCCTCAACTACACATCAGTTCCCATCAGCCAAGGAAGGAGTCTCTTCCTTTAAAAAAAAAAAAAAAAAGAAAAGAAAAGAAAAAAAATTAAAAATTAATATATTAATTCCAGGTTGTCATGGACTGTCTGCCTTGTCTCAGCTGTCTGGCTGTACCCTCCCACCCTCATTTTGGTAGTGTCATCACTCTAGATCCTATCTAACCTTTCTGGAGCAAACACAGGCTCTTGCTTATGTAGCTGGAGCCAGGACCTGTGCTGCAGAGGAGCAGCGTGTCACTGTGTGAGTTCAAATAAGCTGTGTTGAGTAATGCCAGCTGAGGATCCTGCTGCTTGGATTTATTGCTGAGAAAAGACCAAAAGTGAATGCCCAGCACAAGGGAGGTTTTGCCTTATGTGCCCCATAGGCTTAATTAATATACAGATTTTTTGTTCACTTGAAACCAAAATCACTAACAAACAAATGACGCAAAGGACAAGGGTAGAAATGCTGTGTTCATGGCTTTTTACTATCTATATAGCACTGAAGTTGGGTAGGGCACTCTAAGGCATTTAACAGACACGATGGCATGAAATGCTGAATATAATTAAGCCAGATGGAGCTTTGTTGTCAATTTGAGTGGAGACACTACTGCCCTTTCCCAAGAAGTTCCTGGTTTAAGGGTGATTCTTGCCTTGAACAGAGCTTCAGCAGGTGACAAGATTTGGGTCTGCAGGCAAAGTCTTGGCCTGGAGGAGCCTCAGATGGTGCACATAAGCCCTAAGCACTGCAGAGTTGTGCTGGCTGGGGTGCCTCTCTTTAGCAAGGGCATGTCTCAATGGACCTATGACTACTCAGACATGCTGGTTAAACACTTGTCTTCCTGCTGTTGGAAACACCATAACAAAAATAGCCTCCTACAACCTGGACCTAAATTTTCTGTACATTCCTAGGTATTACTTTGTTCCAGGCTTAATTTTGGCAGTGAATGGTCCAGGATTCCTGTTCAGAAGAGAGTGGTCTACTTCTTTGCAAGTCCTTGGGTTGACTCACTAAAAATATGTTATTTTCTTGCTATGGTGCTATCCAAGGTTTAGAGGTTGCAATCCAACATTCAGGCAAAACAATGACCTTGCATTGCAAGCACGAAGGTTTTTAAAAGGCTAATTTAATTGCTGGTGGTTCTTACCTGCTTTCTGTGTTTGGAACCATAAGACTACTTAAAAAATTACATTTTCATCCTTTTCCCAAAGCAATGAAGGCTAGATATCCTTTTTACCTCTTGAGGAATGTGCGGTTATTTGCAGTGCTCACCTTTAGAGAGGTGTCTACCTGTCTTAGATACCTGAGTGGGGAAACTATTCTTCCTAAGGTTTTCATGCTCCTCTGAAAGGACCATTTAGAGACCAACCTCCCAAAGTTAGTTACCCAGGTTACAGTTTATGTGACAATCCCTCATCTCTGGTTTCATTTGTTCCTCTGAGAGCTAAAACTGAAGCTGCAGGAACAACCTTGTGTAGTATAAGCTCACTGTGAGCTTGTGGTCTCAAGCCAGCTACAAAAATCAAGAGTGGAAGAGAAGGCCCAGCAAAGCTGTTTCCCAGAACATGGAAAATATGGCCGCAAGTGTTCTAGGACTGGAAGTTTGGAATTTTTTTCACTACCCTTTTGACTGCATTTTTACCCTTGTCTGGTTCCTCTGTCTGTTTGTACCAACATATTTCACTGGAATTTACTGTTTGTGTAGATTTGACATCAGTGAATATTCAACCCTCCCCACAGGACTGAGAGGCAGTTCTACTTATCCAGCTAAGAAGCTGTTTCATGTGCTCATGCCATCCCTGATCACAGCTAAGCAGCACATCAGTAGCCACAGTGCAAGTGAGAATTGGAAATGGCCACCAATGAAATTCAAGGAATTCCAGTCCACCTAGAGATGCTCCATAGCCATAAAAGCTGGTGAGAGTTGTTGCACGGATTTTTCCAAGTAACAAACAATAGGATAAGAAGAAACAGCCTCAGGTTGCACCAGGGGAGGTACAATGGGATTGACTTTTAGGAAGAAATCTTCATCAATTGGGCTGTCAAGCACTGGAACAGGCTGCCCAGGGCAGTGGTGGAACCACCACCCTTGGAGGTATTTAGAAGACATGTAGAGGTGGCACTGAAGGACATGGGTTAGTGGTGACCTTGACAGTGCTGAGAAAACAGTCGAGCTCTATGATCAGAAAAGACATTTCTATCCTAAATAATTCTATGGCTCTATATCTCTGACATACTTCACTCCATCTGTTCTTTTGCACCTACAGGTTTATCTGCTGCAGTCCCATCTTATGATCAGCCAGAGCTGTGAGGGGCATAATGGCTAAGTTTCACAGTGCTCAAATCCCTCCTCATTTAACATCTATGTAACATTTCTTTTTGCTATTTCATTCCAGAATTGAAAGGCCCTTTCATGGAGTGCAGTGACCTGCCCTGGAGGGCTCTCCCTGGTCTGTGGTTTCAGCTCTGCAGACTCATCCAAGACAACTGCATTTGGGATTTCTCTTCCAGCCCATTTCCCACGGAGCAATTCGGAGCAGGTACATTTCTGTAGTGTGGGACTGAGCCTGGGGAGCACTACACACCATGTCCTGTTCAAAGACTGCCCTTACACAAGAACATATATGAATAACAGGAAATCGTTTGGGTGTGGGATGCAGTTGGGATTCTCGCTGCAGGGAGCGGAGAGCATTGCCTTGGTTTGGTGGTGCAGGTCCAGGCTCCATCTCAGGACTCTGCTCTGCCACCGTCCCTGTAGCATGGGCACGTCCCTGCTGTCCCCTACAGCAAAGGGGTCGGCATCAGGATGAATTGCAACGTGGGGAAAAGCTTGTAAACACCGCTGGGTGGTTTGAGGCCAGCAGGAAGAGAGCAGAGCAGCGGGGCATTAACTGAGGGGCTTTAGAGGATTGGGAAGGACCCGAAAGGCGAGGATTTGGTGGCACTTCCTCTGGGCGAGAAACGCTCAATGCTCGCACTCGCTATTGTGTGGGGGGATAAAGCGGGGTGGCCGGAGGGACTGGGGGTCCGGCCGGCGCCAGCCCAAGGAGCCCGGCCCCAGCGGGAGCCCAGCCCGCCTCAATAGCCGGCCCGGCTGCCTCCCGGGCCGCCCGGCACACGACCCTGCTCACTTTGAAGCCCCTGGTGCTGCGGAGGGGTGCTTTCTCTGCCTCTTGTTTGCTGATGATCCCTAAATTAAGAAATGCAAATCTATTCAGGGCAGATTCCTTTTCCAAAGGCAACTTGCCTCAGTTGCTAATTCCCTGCACGGCTTCTATAAAGACCGCTTGGAAACACCTGCAGCTTTTTTTTTTTTTTTTGCGTTGTTGTTGTCGTTGTCCCTCTCCCCCCTTTTCGAGGGAGCGGGTGGCAATGGGGAGTTTATTGAAAATCTTTGTTTTCTCTGATGCAGTGAAACTTGCTTTGCTCTTTTGCCACCTTTTCTTTCCCCTTTTCACAGAATAAATACAGCTGATCCATCTCCAGCCCCTCTGCACGTGCCAGAAGAATAAATCGCCCGCCTCATCCCCAGCCCCCTCCTTTAATTCTTTCCCCTGCTGCTGTGTTTGCTTATTCTCACTGCAGCTGTAGTGCTGGTCGCAAGCGTGCGTTGACCTATAGCTGGTTTGTTTGGCACTGGCTCTGCAGAGCCATCCCCCTCAAAAGACTTCGAAATCAACTGTTAGAGCCCTTACTAGGCTTCTTTTTTTTTTTTTTTTTTTTTGCTCCTCCCTCTTTTACTATCACAGCATTTGCCTTTTGTTGCCAGTGCAAATACACACGCACACACACACCACACACAGGCGTGCAAGCACCAGGGAGTGAGGAGAGAGAAGCCCCTGAAATATTGCACTGCCCAAAGTCCACGGGTTAAAACAAACATCAACGCTGCGTCAAATAGTTTGCCCGTAAGAGTCTTTTGTTATGAAGATAAGCTTGTTATCTCTTTCATTCAGATTTTAATCTGACAGGTCATTTGCATACTGCCAGCCGACTTCAGGGTGTGCATTAGATCCACTTTGCATTTAAATCCTCTGTCAGTCAGGCAAATAAAAAAAGGGGGAGTTGGGGGGGGGCGGGGGGGAGAGAATAGCAAAGAACCCCTTTCAGATACTCCCAGTTATTGCTATTACTTTTTGTGCTGATTGTTGATGCAGAAAAGTTCTCCTGGGTCTTGAGGCTCTGTATGTTTTTGGGTAGCCAGGATGCCATCAGCTGCATCATTGAGGTCTTGCAAAAGATCCCATTGTGACCGCTGGGCCCCTTCCTCACCCAAATCCCTCTTCAAACCCTGTTAGGCAGACTCTTTCCCCCCACTGACCTCTGTTGCCCGGTAAAACCTAGACCCTGCCTTCAGTCAAGTTAAGCCTGTCCTGGGCTTGCATGAGAAGGGATCAAGCCCTTGGGGATAACAGGACAAGGAACAATGCCACAATGCAGTTAACAAGACACCTATTTAGCAACTTTTGTGTAAGTATGCTTCTTCCCTTAGTTATTCTACTTGTCTTACATGTCTCTCTGTATTTTTATTTCTTCTCCACATGAAGCCTGATCCTGCATCCTTAATACTGCAGCTCCATCACACATGCTGGAGGGATTATAGGGACAAGGCTGCTCTTACAGGTAACAGGAATTCATTGTGTGACTGTGAAAGACAAAAGCTGTGGGGACACAAGTCACCTGTGGTGCAAGTGCAGGTTGGTGGGGTTGTGTTGCTCTGTGGGCACACAGAGCTACAGCAGTTTTTGGTGTCTGGAACGTACCATAGGCACAAAACCCAAACAAACCAATGAAAAAATCCCACAACACTTGGTGAAGGTGTTATCAAAATGCATGGATGGCTGCTGAGAATCTGTGGTTCTTACCACCGCATTTTTCTGTGACAGCACAAATTGGGAATTTCAGCTTCTGGATCTGATTCCTCTCATATTTACGTTTGGACATACTGGTCATGCTCACTTTTCTCTTCCTGAGACCAGCCCAAATAGCGTCAAGGTTCCTTTGTTTCTTGGAGAGCCAAGCACAGGTTCCAGCCTGCCCTGGTTTGGCTGTCCCCACCATCTGGCTGTGGACCACCAGCTCCTGCCAGCTCCTGCCAGCACCTCCCTCTGCTCACAGTGTTTCTTGCACCTCCTCTGAGATACTGAAACAATGAACTGTGGACAAGATTAAACCTGGTGTAATTCTTGTCCTGTGCGTGGACATGTAACCATAGCTCTGCTGAAGACCACAGAAATTATCCTGGAGTAAGTGAAAGGTAAAACTGTGACTCTCCTTCCTGAAATACAATGGAGAGCCCGTGAGACAAGGCCACAGTCCCCCTGCAGAGAGGGATGGAGTTCCTGGGGATTGTGTCCCAAACCACAGCAAGTAGAGCTATAGGAGAACTTTTCCTTCTGCTCCAATCGCGTTAAAGATCGGATCTGATGAAATTAGTGTATCCAAAAGAGAGGAGTGAATAGTTACAGGGCATTTATTCAGTTCTAATATGACAAGTTCAATTCTTCTGTTCAGAGCCAGTAATTTTCTTACATATATTAATTATTTGAAATAATTCTCTGAATAACATCTAAGAATAATTCAGGCAATATATCTTGATAATGAACCCGTTACTAGTGAATGGTTGAAATCTCAGCCGTGCTAGTGACTTTGGCTTAGGTGAACATTCACATGGCATTGTTTCTTCTCTGAAATACTAGTACGTGACTTTCAGAACCAGATTCTGGTCTGAATTGCTGTGTTTCTGAGGTTTCTATTATTTGCCATTTCGGTAAATGTTCCTGACAGTAAATGCCATTGTTAGAATATTATTAGCAAACAAACAAACATAAAAGAGTGTGAATGCAGGCAGACCAAATTTAAACAATTTATTTGAAATGATGGTGGGGAAAAAGGTTTGAGATACATAACCACCTCCAATCTTAAAGGAAGTTGCTGGGAGAAGGGTTTCTCTTCACAGCTGATATCTGATTGACTCTTTTCCAACTTCTTGTCAGGATTTCTCAGGGCAACCCAGAGCAGCAAACCTTTCCAAGCAAAGTCCCACATAATGCCCCAGTAATGGAAAACCAGGAGCGTTCCCAGTCTTCTGGCAATCTGGAATAGGCTGCTCCATGATGTTTGCATGGGGCCATTGTGTCCCTGATCGTGGCATTTGGTACAGGCAGGAGAGAGGTGTGCTGTTCCTGCTGTGGCTGCCATTTCTGGAGATGACTGGGTCAAGGTGATTGAGACATCCAGTCTGTGCTGGGGCTCTCAGGCAAGGGAGTTGTGCCCTCAGTTATTTATCATCCAGCAGCACTGCCAGTATTACTGGGACTGAAGCAGCCCAGAGCGGTGTCCAGCGGTGCTGACTGAACAAGGAGTATGTTTTTTGTGACAAGGAGTGGCAGCAGAGCAATCCCCAGCCAGCAGCGGGCAGAGCTGGCTGGGCACTGCTGATGTGACTGTGCTGCCAGAGGAGGGCCAGCCCTGCTCCACGCCCTGCTCCAGTCAGCCAGCCCTGTACACTCACAAGCATGGGAGCATTGGAGTTTGGGAGGGATTTTCTGCCCAAAATCTGGACTGTTTGGCCAAGGATGGAGTGAAAAGGAAAGGCAGAGACACCCGATGCAAATAGAGAAGAGCTCCTTCTGCAATCTAGTTTCCAAATCATGCCCTAAAATTGACAACACTTAAGACCCCTTGACTAAGGAGAATGAATGCAAAATGAGAGCTCTGCAACATCCCTTGGTTCGAGGCCAGCTCTCTTGCTTTGCTTTGCTGCTCCTGCTGGCATCAGTCTTTCAGCCAAGTAAGCAAGTCAATGGCTAGCAGTATTGCCAAAAAAAAAAAAAAAAAATCTTCCTAGCTGTTTTCCATATAGCTAATGAGAATGCAAATGTGTTTTCCAGGCTTGCTTACAGCCTCTGCTGCTTCCTTTCTATGGATGGTACCTAAGTGTCCTTCCTTTTGCCATGTGATTTAAGTACATCACACTGGCTGGTGGGGTTGTCCTTGTGTTGCCAATGAGAAATGGAGTGTTTTGAGTGGAACAACAAAGTAGGAAGCAGAGCTTCTCAAGCACCTGCTGTGCACTATCCTTCCACATGCTGTCCCTGGAGGGTTAAAGAAAAACCATTTCAGAATAAGAAAGGCAGAGAAGAAAGTCTGTGTTTCTTAGATATCACATCAGAGCCAAAGTTGCATGGTATATGGTTGGGCAGTGTAGAGTGTCTTTGCTGGGCTCTCCTTGGGAGTTTTCCTTCTTCTCATGAGCAGTTTCTTCCATACTTGCAGAAGTAGTGTTTCTTTTCTAATCCCCCATCAAAAGGTTTCTCATTGGGCTTGCAATGTGATACCACTTAGAGCTGTGATGCCTTCAGAAATGGAGTGGTGATTCTGTTTGTACCTTTCACTGTGCTTCTCTATTGAAGAACAGAGCTTCTCTTGACCAAAATCTCTTGTCATGCATTATAAAGTCAGCTCTGGGTGCATTTCAGCTACCCGAGTCTGGACAGAGTCCAGGCAGTGTCCCAAGCCCTGTTTTTCAGGGACATGTCTCTGGCCTGGCTCCTTTTCTGGGGATGTTGGATCAGAGATGAGAGCTCAGTAGCCTGTGGGCATTGTTGCATCCTCTGTCCTGACTGGCACTCTGGACTCTTCAGGGACCATGGGTACAATTCAATAAAGGGACATAACATCTGCATAGGAATTTTTTCCACCCAGACACACACACTTCATCCCTAGACAATGCAGGAACGCCGCAAAGTGAGGCAAAGCTGTCGCCTCCTGAACATTGCCCTTTTCTCATCTCTCCCATCTGGTGTATGTCTCCAGATTTGCCTCCAGTCTTTAACAGAGCTCAGGTTCGTCTGGCTGAGACTCCCACTCTGGCCACCAAAGGGCTTCCTCTGCCCTGAGAACAAGTTCCTTTTAAAAGCAGCCTGACATCTTGCCTTTGTTCCTGGCTTTCCACCAGGATTTTCCATGATGCAATCCCGTATGGGGTTACTGGCAAAGAGCTGCTAAAAGTCAGTAGCTCTGCCTGGAGCAAACCCATTGTTCTGCCAGCGAAGAGCCCTTTAATGCCGCTGACTCCTGCATGGCCTTGCTCCTGCCCCCCAGCCCCACCGGCGGGAGGGACATCCAAATCCAGGAGGGAAGCAGACATAAACGCCAGGCACAGCAGAAAGAGCAAGGGATGAGAAAACGCAGCCACGGCCCCTGGCCATCACTGTGGCTGTGGCTGGGGACTGGGCTCAGGCTCACCACATGCATCTCACTTTTCCTGGGGAAGTTCACAGGCTGCTGCTCCAACGGAGAAGGGTTGGAGTGGAAAGTGAGAACCTGGAGCTTTTATCCTTTTGGAGGAGCAATTTACAAGGAAAACAATGCAGGATTCTCTGGAATAAGGAGTATTAGCTGCATCATCTTTTAAAAATAATTTAGCCAAGTGGATGTTGGCTGGGGATTAGCGCCCTTGCAGGCGCTCGGGTGTCAGTGAGGGGATGTTTGCTGAGATTTATTGATGTTGGGGATTGTTCCAAATGCATAGGTGACATCTAAGGCCAAAGGAGATCTCTGGCTTGCTAATGAGATAAGTCAAAGGCTCTGCAAAGTTTTCAACAGCATAGCCATCAACCCCAAGACTGCAATATCCTTTGTGTTTTTCCAGCATGTTCTGCAAAGATTTTGCCTTAAGTAGAGAAAAGATGAAAACTGGAGTTTTACAGCTGAAAACTGCTGTCTGCTGTGTTGTTCCCTGGGACAACAGAGAAGAGCCTGTGTATAATCACCACTAAGCATACCTACTGTCCAGCACAGTCATTTTCTTCAATGTTGGACAAGTGGAAAAAGGAAAAAAAGCCACTGAGAATGGTCCTGTCTGGGGAGTTGCAATCTTATATCCCCCATCCTCCTCTGCTTCTGGTGCTCGGACTTATGGGGCTCCAAACTCAAGATTCATAAGGGCTTACAGGTAGTTACATCAGGTACTTCAATTCCATCCAAGCAGGTCTTGTTATGGGAATTACTATTTGTGATAGTAATGAGGTTTTCATCCTAGGGCTTGCACACTTGAAATGGAAATCAGCTGCAGTTGAATTCTGGTAGTAACTTGTTGCCCTGATTTTTCAGCCTTTCTGATATGTTTCACAATTCTAACGTTTTCATAGTTTTTAGTCTCTTTCTCACACACGGGTGTTATTATAATAAGCAATATTTATGTTAGACGAGGTTTGTTTACATTCGGTCTCTTGGAGGAAGGATCAACTGATGGGCAGTTGTTTTGAGCAATGGGATGGGAGAGGTGTCAACCTTCTCCTCCAATCCCTGGTCTGCGTAGAAATACTATAAATATGGAGTCAGCTGTTTGAATAAATGGAGTTTGGAGTTCATGCCTTCACCAGGCAAGTGTCCCTGTGTCTGTCATTGCGTGTCCAACAGCGTCAGTAACTGACCAAGGCTGGTGATTGGAAAAATCCCTCCGCTAAGGTATTTGTAGGAAATAAACAGATGCTGTTTTAGTGATGCTGAACTGTTTAGTGACTTCACTTCGATGTGCCTGTGCTATTGTGTTGGAAAGACTTCAGCTTATATTCTGTCCTCTCCTGCAAAACATGAGACATTTATTCCTAGAAATTTCCTTCAGTTTTATTTAAATCAATTTTAAAAAGTACCCCCCTCAGAAAAAAAAGAAAAAAGTTTAAATTTAAACCAATACTTTTGTTCTCCTCCAAATTTTTTAAAAATGCCAACTACATCAAAATGAACACCAACATTTTTCCTTCTATTCTCTGTAGTTTCTTGGTGAGGAATTACTTCCACTTGGGACACTTGGACAATGATTTGCAGAGTTAAAGGATAAAAAGAGAACAATCCAGGGTCATAGACATGTCAGTATCGTGGGTAGGTGCTGTGGGACTTCTTCCTGTATTTCACTTGGAGAGTCGAAAAAACCAAGGCAATTACTCAGTGGTAAGCTAATGAATTATGTCCAGCCTTGAAGGAAGAATACTAAATAGTTGTAACAATAAGATAATACATGCTCTGTTATTGTTAGAAGTATGTTTCAGTCTCATCTGTATGCTGAATAAACAGCTTTGGTCTCTCTGCAATGAGAGATACATTTTGTATCATCCCTTGTACCATGAAAAAGACCCTCCTGACCACTCCTGGGGAAGTGATTCCAGAGTGGATCAGTGCTGTCTCAAAGACTGGTTGTGGTTGATTCACTTGACAGAGCCATTCTTCACATCCTTTCTTTAGTGTCCAAAGTGAGCAGCTCACCTGCCCTTCCAGCCCTCTGAAAGAGGCAAAGCCATCAGCAAGACCGTGATTGTTTCCATGGTCCTGCTATTGTGCCACTTCTGAGAGTGCCCAGCTTTGCTTGTGCCCAGGTCCAGCTTCAGAATTTACAGGATTGCTGTTCTCAAAATACACATGGGCCGTGCCAAGGATGAGTCAGATGGATGCTGTTAGTGGTGCACTGGGTGGTGCAAGTTAGCCCTTATTCATGGGAGTCCATGAGCAATTAAAGGATGAAAATTGTAATTAATGCCAATCAGCATGAGTTAATGGAAAATAGAATGGGATGCCTCTCTTTAGTTTAGCAGATAAAAGTGATAGTAGCGTATAAGACTTCTGTGAGACATTTGATTGGGTACCACATGACATTTTGATTAAAGATCTAGAGCAGTATAAAATCAAGAGGGTGTGCTTTAAATGGATAAAAACCTGGCTCCCTGACAAGTCTCCAAATGTAACTGTAAATCATCTGCCAGCTGTGTTTGTAGCAAAGTCCCTCCAGTATTCTTGGTTTTAGTATCTTTATCAATGACGTGGAAGAAAGCGTAAAATCACCACTGATGTAGTCTGTTGATGGTGTGATGAGACGGAAACAGTAAATAATGGGGAGGGGAGGTCACTGATAGGGAGGAATACAGAGTGCTTGGGGAGCCAGGCTCAAGCAAACAACAAATATGGTGATGCAAGAACAAAGAATAAAAGCTGTATTTATAAGACAGTGAACTCCAGGAAGAAGGATCCTGAAGAAGCTTTTGGGAAGCTTTTACACCAGCCAAATCAGCTGACTGGCTGGTGCTGAGCTGTAACTGAGACAGGACACTTGGAGGTAGAAAGAGCATAAAGTGTCTCTAATTTATTTGCTCCTGATGGCAGTGCTGCTGTGGTGAGTAAAAGCATCAAAATGTTGGAGAGGGTTCAGGAAAGAGACAAGGAAAATTTTGGAAAGATAGCAAAGCCCTGAGTGACCCCATTTGCTAAGCCACAGAGCAAAGTTGAAGATTGAGTTGGTCCCAGTTTGCAGATGAGGGGAGTGAAATAAATACTAAGATAGATAGATAGATAGATAGATTATTTTTTTTTTTTTCTGTAGTAGACCACTTCACAGCAACTGGAAGCTGAGAGTGGAGGCAGTCAGATGGGAAAAAGGCTTCAAGGAGTCAGCTTGATCAGGAATTGATTTGTGTTGTCTGAGATCTTTGTCCAGGCTCAGCAACTCATGACATATCTAAGTGCAGGGCATCAGAATCTCAGCCAGATTAAACCAGCACTGCTGCACTGGCATAGCCAGATGGGTGACTGACACCTGCACATAAGTAAAAGCTGAAGCCCTGTTATGTTGAAGTCTGTACCAAAAGTGACAATGTCTTGGGGGAGGTAGAACTTGAGAATTCTTAGGCACCTTTTTATCCTGGTCTATACACAAATGTGGAAAAAACACTGAAGTATTTTTAAATTAATGTAGTACAACTTCTTTGATGAACATCTCAAAATTGATTTAAAACTGCTGTAGGTGGTGCTGGTTGTAACTCCAAATCTTTAGATAGGTGTTCACAATGTAAGCAGCTGTGATAGCTGAAATGTTACCATACCCACAACGAACTGGTTCTTGTCCACCTCAGCTTGAAAAGATTATATCCATCAGTGGGTTTGTGGGGTGGCAGCCTCTCTAGGGATGTACCAATGAGAATATTGTGGTCAAACTATCAGTTAGCACGTGAGGCCCTGGAGGACAAGGATGTCAATCACAACCTGTATTCACAGCATGAACCAACATCGAGGACCAATTTAGGTGTAGTTGTACTGGTGTTGCTATGTATTTAAGTTGTTTGCTAAATAAGATCTGAGGCAGTTCAAGTTTCATTGAGAAGAACAAGGTAATGCCACGGATGGCTTTACTGCAGGTTGAAGGTAGCTTAGGCTAATGCAGTTTATTTTGCAGGATCAGGCTAGGAGAGTGCATTGACAAGTGGCAAATCACTGCCAACTGTTTATATCCTGTGAGCAGAAGAATGCCCTAGGCAGATTCATTTTGGTGTTTTATGCCAACACAATGAAGTCGCAGGGAGTCTACAATTGACATAATTTACACACCATGCAGTCAGAAGACAAATGAATACTGAATCCAAGAGGGACCTATTTTAACTTACATTTGCTTACAAGGCTTTGAGGAACAAATTCATGTTTTGGCTAACCCATCTAGCTGGGCACTGCATCCAAAAGGGGTAGCATTGCTCTTCTGTTTCCCGCTGCACCTTGTCTCTTGTGTTGGATGAAGTGACCATGCAACAATTTGAGGAGCTGGATTTACTTGCTGCTTGTGCAGACTCTGTTGTGGTGAGCTGGTTTCAAATTGGATCCAATCTACTTTGAAAAAATACAACTTTCAGAGTGGCTTCCCAGTCACTGCAGTCCAAAAGAGCAGGTGGGATTTTTCTGGGCCCCTTCCAGTTAGAAGAGATGGAGCCTGTTCAATAACAGTTGATTTTCTGACTTGGACTCTTTGAGATTGGCGTTGTGTTATCTTAAATCCCTCTTCACAACAGCAAAGCAAGTTAGCAGCATATTCTAATGAGACAAATTGTGCAAGAAAGCAGTGTGCATGCACAGTGACCAGGTTACACAGGGGCAGAGTTAGTGGGCTAAGCAAAGAAGGAAAGTCTAGACTGAAATAACACACAGTACTGTGGAGGTTGAAAAGCTACAGTAAGAAGCACAGCTGCAATTCATGTATCTGTGAGGTCTATGGTGACACTGGAAGAGCCATCATTTGCCTCTTCCATAATCTGTCACCTATCACTGCTGCCTCAAGCACAGGAAGTTTAATTTCCTATGAATCACAGTGTGACTTGAGAAGTTAAATCCTACATCTTTCTGAGCCTCCACTGACAAAATAGTAGAATAAATCTGCTGTAGCATTCCTGCCTGCTTAGTTGTTGTTGGAAATTGTCCTCTGGCTGTTGGTATCTTCATCAGCTTCAGCTTTACCTGCAGGCTGGAGTGCTGTGACATCTCAGGTTGGTGGATTCGAGATGTTGGTGGAAAAACTGCTTGAGTTAAAGGCAAGTGTCTGATGTCAGGGGACTCCTGCCAGTCATTGTTCTGCTGTCTGTGTGAAAACAGGCTGAATTCTGTTGTTCTGCTATGTAACATTCTTATGTAGCTGGCTGAGTCGTCAACATGATAAATGCAATTACTTTTTCCAATTGTTATTCTTGCCCAAAGCATGCAATTGACACTGAAGTCTGCTGGGCAGAAGGGGAATGTAGCGGCTGCTCATATCCCCACAGCGGCACAATGATGTGAAGGCACGGACTGCAATGATGGGAAGCAAACGCTGCACATGGTATGTCAGGAGCAGGCACCCATCTGTGTGTCCATCACTCCTATCTTCAGATGTCGGTGGTTGGGGAGTAATTTTTCTGGGTGTCATTGAAGGGGGAAGAATGGACTTTTTAGGTTAGTTGCAACATGATTTTTCCTGGAAAGGTGGGAGGGAGTGGAATTTGGTTGTGCAATGTAGTTGAAGGGAGCTGTATTGCCCCACCTGGGAGAGGAGCGGTGGCACAAGAGCTGCCTCCCTCTTCCCTATGCCCACCAAGGCCAGCCTCATCTCTTGCTCCCAATAGGAGCATTCCCAAATGGAGAAAAGGATTTGGTGCCCTTCTTCAGTGGGAAGCAAGACTTCACTGGACTCTGAGCTTGGGAGGGAGCATAGCTCTCTCATAGTGATGGGGATAAGGGTGCTTTCACAGAGAGTGGAGATGTGCTGGCTAATTTGGGTTGTCTGCACCCTTTGGGAAACCAGCACTACAGGGTGACTGGTGCTGTGGGCTCCCTACACTGTGACTTATTCAGCTGAGTAAAAGGACAGCCCAGTTAAGCTCCCCAGCAAGGTGCTTAAAGTTTGTTTTAGCCACCTTATCTAATCTCTCCCCTAATTTTTGCTAGGAGAAAGCATTTACTGCTTATATCGTGTTACTCCATGAGCACTTGCTGACCGCGGCTGTTGCATGTGTACACGTATATATGAAGACAGATAACTTCAGGCCTTGCAGTTTCATGGGTCAGTCAATCCAAACTGCTTCCACTGGCAGGTGTGGGGATGTGCTGCGTTCATTACCTGTGGGCCATGTGCTATCAGGGTGTAAATCAGCAAAACGGGGCTCTGTTTATACACATAAATTGCCCCAATGTGACAGCTTAATACCCTTTTGACTTTTTACCCTCTGCGGGGGAGAGCCTCAAATGTCTTATAGCACTGCTCACCCCCAGGATGACGGCAATGCAGGGAAACCAGTCCCACTATAAAAGGAGTGAGCACACTTTGCTTCCATGGGTCTTCAGGCTTGGCTGCGTAGCCAGCAACTCCCCGGAGGGGAAAGGCTCTTCCAACAGACCAGTCCAACAGGAAATTACCTGCTCACCCTTGGCTAAATTACTAGCTGGACAGCCAGTCACAGGGTCCCAAAAATGCTAGCTCCATCTATTCCCCTACGGACATGATTCCCAGGCACGCAAGATCCCAGCTTGTTCACTGCGAGGGCAAACCATCCCTTCCCTGCAGCGCCTTGCGCAAGGCTCGATTGCACCTCTTTCATGGGACATGAGGATCACATGGGTGAATTTTCCCTGAGCAATCACAGGGTAAAACCTGCCAGGCTTCCTTTAGCTATGGCTGAAGGGTTTTCTTACTCCAGGAGATGCTTTATTTTTTTCAGCAGATGAGAGGGTGTTCCCAGTGAGATAATAGGCAGTTGATGAGAGGGAAGAAGTGCCAGGACATTCACAGCAAAATGGATTGTTGTGATATTCTGAGGAGATTTCCAAACTTAAGTGATGTGGGAGCAGGGGTAAGATTGTTGAAATCGAGATCCTCCCCATTAGAAATGTCCTTTTTGCTTTCCCCTATGTTGTCTCCATCATCTTGGAGAACAGGAGCTCATAGCTGTATCCAAACCTTTGGTAATGCCCTTGACTTTTTGCCTTCATTTAATGCATCCTAAATCTGACTGCACTGAACCATCCTAAACCCAACCTAGAGGAAAAGAGACCCTCTTAATCAGGACATTTTCTTGTGCTGGCACTGAGCAGCCCTGGTTGGGACTCTCAATTGTCCTTTTCAAGTCCTCCTCCCCATCAGCACCCAAGCTCTCTTGGAGCATGGCAGGTCCCAGCTCACTTCCATGCTCCCACCCCAACCAAGAGCATCCCTGTGCCCTTGTATGAGAGAGAGACATCTGCAGCAGGCCTTTCCCAGTCTGCTCTTTAAGTGAGAGTTGAGCCTGAAAATCGATGCTGTAGGAGAGTGACCTTGTTAGAGTGTCCTTCCCTCTGGCTGATCGCAGGTCAAATGCCCTCAGTTTATGAGTCACTGACTCCCACAGTAGCTGCACTGCTCCTACCTCTACTTCTGCTTGCCCAAGAAGCAGGAAAGCCCCTGCAGCTAGGATGTTGCATGGAGCAGAAGTTGACCCTATCCCTGCTCCTGGCCTTGGATCCCCTTGGTGCCCAAGGGGTGCCTTTGGTGCAGGAAGGGCTGAGGACCAGTTTAGGTGGCTGGAGAGCAGTGCTGGTGCTACGTGCCTGCAGGCACCTCATTTTACCTGGTTGGGACTCCTTCCCATGCTGACACTGCTCTTGTGGCATTTCTCAGAAAGAGACCACAATTCTGAATTCTCAGCCCAAATGATGCCTTTTCTACCGTGCACTTTGGGTGATTCAGTAAACTGTGGCTTCCTGCAGAGAAACATATGAAGCAACTCCCGACTGGATTCTCTGGTGTTTAATATCAGGAGTGCCCAGGCTGCAGCCTTTGTCTCACCATGGGGTCAGTGTTCTCTTGTCTAGCCAGCTCTCGCAAGACTTGAAAGCAGTTGGTATCTTTGAGGACTCTGCCCTTCTGGTAAAGCTGGTTGAAATTGGCCAGGGAGTTCACAAGTTTTATTAGGGAGAAAGACAGACACACCCACAGCATGATCAAAACCAAGTTGTTTCTCTAGGAAACTAGGCTGAAAAAAATAGTTTTTTAAGCAAGCAATTATTTTTTCTTGAAGACACTGGAGCAGGGGAGGTGGGAGGGGAAGTGTGTGTTTATATAGCTGTTGACCTAACCTTCCCTTTAGCATTAGTTTCTTGGTTTAAATCTCTTTATCCACATTTATGCCCATTTTTATCATGCTGGTTATTAGTCCTAATGACTTGCTCTGCCCTGTGCTGCCGCCTTCATCTCAGCAAGCTCTGGGTTTGCTGCAGAATTCTACAGACCACTTTGCTGAGATCAGCCCATCCAAGTAACTTCACACATATAAACAATGAACCCAGTGAGGGAGAGGGGGTTGGCAGGGCCCTGCAGGGGCAAGGCATAGATGAGCAAAGAGCAAAATTAATCGGTGGCTCAAACTCTCCCGTAAGGCTCCTGTTTCAGGATTTGCAAACTAGTTTCCTCTATCAGCTCCAAAGCATCAGAGCTGCTAATCCCAGGGCAGTAAAGGCCTTTTCAGTATGAGCTGTCAGGCAAAAATTCAAGTCCCTGTAAGTTCTAGTTTTTCCAAAAATACGTGCAGTGGTCAGGTGTCCCTTTGGTGTCCTGTTTATTTATGAAGAGCCCAAAAGGTCCCATTCCCCCAAAGGTGGCAGGAAACAGGCAGGGACAGAATTTGGTACCTTATTCTTCCTGTTAAGGCTGATCTCACATGTGAGTAAACAGCGGGTGTGTGGTGAGCTGCAGCAAAAGCTTTGCTGCCTGAATAGCCACCCATCCTCTGTTTTCCAGTCCTGGATGCCTGTGTGAGTCCCCCTTTCACTTTCTTGCTGGCTGGCTCAATGCAGGAAATCAGACTGATTAAAACTAAAGCGGGAAAAAAAAAAAAAAAAAAAAAAAGAAAAGAAAAGAAAAATATGTTTCTTTAAAAGCAGCAGAAAAATAAATTAAGATCATTTTAATTAGGTCTGAAAAATCTGTGGCACAGTTGACAGGCGGACTGACAGGGCTCCCTTTCACTGGATCACCCGGCTCAGCGTTTTTCATCTTGTGTGCAGAATATTTTGACATTCATGCTTTCTTGGCTCCGTTTGTGGAGCCCAGTGGAACCTGCAGCCTAATTAAATGTAACAATTCCTGAAAATGAGGGTTATTATTTTTTCCTAAGGATAATAATAGAGGTTTTATTTTAAAAAGAGCTGAACTATTTACTCTAGGCTGCCTGCTTCCTGACCTGGCCTCAGCACCTGAGGGGACAGGAACAGAACAAATTAGACAGGAGCTTAGTCACTGGAAAAGATGAGGGTGTTAATGTGTATGTATGTGTGCACATGTGTCCTGCATGCTCCACTCAAAGAGTTGAGAGGTGGAAGGTTAAGAAGCTCAGATTTTCCCTGCACTGGACTTTCTCCCTTACTTTTGCGGCAGGGTGCTGGTTTTCAGTCAGTGTCAGACCCCGCGGGCTCTTGAGGAGCTGCACAATCCCTGCTCTGGCTCCTTCACCGTGGGCACCAGCCTGCAGGGGAGGGTGAGCCAGAGACTTTGCAAACCTGGAGCTGTGCAAGCCAGGGGGTGATGACAGAGCCTTTGTATAGGGAGCTGTGGTAAACAAGAAGAAGGAAAACACAAGTCAGTATTGTCAAGGACTGGATGTGCCCAGCTCTGCACCAGCAATCTGCACCCCCCTGGTGCCCAGAGCTTTCCTTGCAGGGCTCTAACCACAGTGGTTCATTTTTACCATGGTGGTACTCCTGGTCCCTTGAGCATATCCCTGCATCCTTATGACTGGTGAAGCATAGGCCAAGCTCCAGGAGAAAGACAAGTCAGAGAAAGTTGCTCGTGCCTCTTGCTGTGGGTTCCTGGGGCCATTGTGCCTCAGGTCCGTTAGCTGCCATCACTGCAACTGGGCAGCACTGCTCATGGCTTCCTGGCACTGAGAGCGCCCCAGTGTGAGAGCAGTGTCTCTCTTTCATCTCAATGAGCAATCTCTGGGCTGACAAGGAGGAGATGGGGGTGACAGAGGCTGAGGAACACTCCTTCCCATCCTGCACATGGTGAATGACTTGCCTGTGCCACTGGGTTCAACATTGCTCATCAAACCACCTCAAAACTTCCCAGCTGATGTGCCCATTGCTCAGCCAAAAGCAACAGGTTAGGGCACCAGCAGTGCTTGCCGGCTTTCCGTCTCCCCTCTTCCCCCTGCAGCTCCAGGGAGGTGCCCTCTGGCACAAGAAATCAAAGCTTCATGGGCACTTGTACCTGCCTGGCCACGGCAGGACTGGCTCATGGTGCCCATTGCCTTTCCCTGCTGGCAGCCTGATGGCAGCAATGAATCAGCAGCCAGTGGGTTTGTCAAAGGCATTCCTCCACTTTAATCCTATTGACAGGGACTACTGCCTGGAACAGGAACTGCAGGGTGAGCCTTGTCAACAGCAGATTCTTATTACAAATAATATTGATGGGGCCTCTTCTTGAATAATGAAGAGAAGAGCCCTCTGCTTTGACGTTTGTCTCCAAACCTAGAATTACTAAGAGTTTAACCATCGGAGGGGAGCTTAAGACAGTTGCATCTTAAAGGATCTGCTTTCTTGTCGAATTCAAGGCTGGGGGAAGGAGTTTAGCCCATACACTGGTAGCTCCGTGCTGACCTTTTCACTGCTCTTAATAAATGTTACAGTTAAATACTGGGATGGATTTTTCTATCTGCTGTAGTATGTCATCCACTTTCTGGGGGAAAAAAAAAAAAAGGTAAAAAAACCCCAAATCCCTGTTTAATATCACTGTTACTCATTATCTTTGGTAGCTTCACAGCGAAAAGCAAGGAGGAAGGGAAGGGGCAGGACAAGTCAGATTGTATTATCAGTATTATCAGGGTAATTCCTACCATTGCACATGATTGTGTGTGTCTCTGTAAAAAGGTGAATTGGGGCTGTTTAAATCTATTGTGATCTTACTGCCAAAGCTCAAACCAGAATCAGCAGCTCTGGAAATATTTGGGGAAAGTTTTGTTTGTTCATTTTTTAATTTACTTTCTTATTTTCCACTCTTTAAAAGAGAAAAAAAACCCTCTCTGTCTGGTCTGGCCTCTATCGCTTGGTTCCATACAGGAGTGGAGGCACGAGAGCTGCAGGGGAGAGGCTGCCTAGGAAGTCAAAAGAGGGCAGAAAGCATTAACTGTTCCAGGAAATAACCTGTCCTTGCACATTTCCTCATGTTCAGGCTTCAATATTGTGAATGGAAGCACTGTGATGAGAGAAGGTAAGGAAGGAAGATGGGACTGAATAGTGGGCATTCTTGGATTTTAGATGCAACCAGGAGCTCAAAGGTGTCCCTCTGATGCCTTATACCAGGGACATCTCTACATGGGGTTTGGATCTCTAGCCTCCTGTTGGGACAGATGAGGAAGACAGCAGGCAAATTTGGTTTTTGTCCTGGTTTCTACCTCCCCAATCCTAGAGCTGGCTCAGGACTGAACTGGCAGGTGGTTTAAGTTAGAGCAGTCACAGGGCTGCTCTAACTTAAGCCAGCTGGAATCTCTTCTGGCGCTGGTTCTACCAGCCACGGTTTGCTGGATTATAGTAGGGCCCTGAAGACTCCAGCCCATCACTGCATGGCCTTCACAAGAGGACCAGGGAGCAGGTGACATCAAAATGTCAGGGGAGCTCCCAGCTGGTGCTTAAGGACAGCTTTAGTTCCTTCACACTTCTGCAGAAAATCAGTATCTGGTCCAAGGAAGCCTGTTCTTGTGGTATTTTTAGTCTGATTGTGAAGACTCTAGGAGTTTTGGATTACCCTTAAGGTTCTGAATATTGGGCTTTCTGACTTGAACTGTTAAATATTTTCTATACATAAACAGCAGCCACAAAATTTCAGCCACAACATTCAAAAATTGATGTCTTGTGTTTTAGATTTTTTTAAAGAATGAAATGCCAGAACAAGACCGAGGAAAAGCAAAGTCTCCGAGCAGTTCAGTTACTCTGAGTGCATCTCCTCCCTCTGAAATGGGTTCTTGACACAGGGACTAAGTGGGCTCTCTTGGCACAGTTCTTGAAAGTGCAAAGACCCAGCAAGCACAGGAGGGACCATTCCTGGAGCTGACTGGTCCCCCAGCACATGATGGAGTGCATGAGAAGGCAGCCCATGCTATCAGTGTGCACCCTGTACCTCTCGGCATTGTCCATGTCTATATGTCTGTATGTCTATATGTCTATATGTCTATATGTCTATATGTCTATATGTCTACAAGCAGAAGATCCTTGGATCTTCTGATTTACCCAGGAAAAAACATGGCTTACATGGACACTTGTTTTCCTGGAACAACAGACCACCACAGAACCATCTCACCCAGCGACTTTGAAATCCCACTGAAGTGCAATCTTCCTTCCCTTCCAGCGATGATTTATTCCTTTTTTCTTCCAGAAGACCAAGGTGTAGTGTAGAAACTTAGCCCTGCTCCTAAAAAAGGGGCCATCTCCTCATCTCCATGTTGTTGCACAGGGAGCTGAAATCTGGCCAGTGCAAGCCACTGGTAGCACCTATGGAATTAGCTGACTCTTGACCCCAAGGGCTCAAAAATCAGTTGGGTCCTTCAGGTCAAGAGGGGCTTTTTTAACTCACCTCTTAAAAAAAAAAAAAAAAAACAAAAACAAAACGGTGGTAAATATTGTTTTCTCCATGCTTTCTTTTTTTGGTTTGGAGGTGNTGGGCCCTTCAGTTAAAAGGGGTTTTTTTAACCCACCTCTTAAAAAAAAAAAAAAAAAACAAAAACAAAACGGTGGTAAATATTGTTTTCTCCATGCTTTCTTTTTTTGGTTTGGAGGTGCCTTAGGATGCTCTGAGTTAATGTTTCTCAGCTTTTTTTCTAGAACCTGGAAGTCCACAAACTGCTTGTTCCTTTTTCTTCTCTTTTGAAAATGAAATCTGAGATTTTTGCATAACACATTGAAGCAAGAAGCTGAGGAGGAGGTGAAAAAAAATCAAGTACCATGGGACTAAAATTTCAAGAGTTGGCAACACTGATTATTTTTGTTTTTCTTTCTGTTTTCCAGAGGCAAAGAAAACCATTCTCCATTTTGCTGAGCGCCAGCAGCGTGAACAAAAATATAAGGTGCTTCAGGGGAGGAAGAAACTGTGAAGAAATAGGTTTTCAATTTCCATTTGTATTGGATTGTCTGAAAATTGTCTCAAGGGCTGCCTTCTGGAGACAGCTGCCCTGCTCTGAAAGAGCAGAGACATGTGGAGAGAAGCTGTGGGGGGGTCTCAGGCTGGGACAGGACTCAGATTGCAGTTGCCTCTGATTGTACTCAGGTTTCAGCAATGCCAAGTTCTCAGGGAGGACAAGGAGAGGTCAGGTGTGCAGTGGAAAGGCTCCATGAAACCCTTCCTCCCCACAGGAGCATCATCTTCTGCAACAGATGTCCTGGTTGGCCAGAACCAGTCCTGGCAGGCAGAGAGATGGAAGAGGACAGGCTCCCTTCCTGCTGGTCAACTGGAAGTCATGGCAATGGTGTAGTGCCCCTGTGCTCATGGAAGACATGCAGAAGGACCTGAGTCTGTGCTGGAGGTGTTCATGAGGTGGTGGTACCCAGCCACACCTCTGGTGCTTGCAAGATTCCTAAACCACCAGCAGCCAGAGGGATCCATGGAAGCTTAGAAAAGTAGGATCTTGCCCTTAACATATCGCATCCCAAAAGATGATGTCTCTGGGGATAAGGATGATGGTGTGGGTCTCTGCTCATGCAACCACAACAGGTGCCTACTGCAGGCTGTTAAACATATATACGTGTCTATCTCGCCTTGGCTGCACATGGTCTGCACAGGGGGACTGTTATTTATTAATGGTTGGCAGGAGCTGCTGGAACAGAGGTAGAGCTCAATCTACTATTCCTGCCTGTCCTTCATCACTTCTGTGCATATCTTTCTCAGGCTCACCCCTTTTGCATTGAAATTTTCCATGCTTGGTCTTAGCCCAGTGACACATTTTTGCTGAAGGTATGGACTGTGCTTGTTGGAGTCTTCTTTATAGAGCTCTTTGCTAATCTAATAATGGTAAAGGTCCATCTTTTGTGTCTCAGGAGACATCAGGCTGAAGAAAATCCTTAGAGGATGATTCCTACTTTATTTACTTATTTATTATTTGAAAAAGTTACTTAAAATCTTTCATTTCACTCAACTAGAACTTACAAGGAAATCTCTTGTTTAGATCTTCCCCAGTGGAAATCTAAGCAGCTCTGGCAAAATTAAAGTTTTTCCATGGAACATTCAGATTTTGTGAAACTACACTTTCTATTAAGAAAAAAAAAANTGGTTTTAATACATGTTTTTCCTTAGGATTTTCAAACTTAAAGATTGTTTTCCTTAGACAACCTTCCTTTTCTTAGAAAGCTAGGATAACCAAATACTAAGCTTAACTAATTAAATCTTCATAAGTTAGTAATTTCCAGTCCAAGGATTAATGACATTACAGTGTTAAGACAAGCTCGTTGTACAGCTGTAGAATTTTCTCTATCTCCTTCTCTACCCTATTGTGATGGGGCAACTTCTTGAATGTTCAGATTCTCCCTACAAGTAGATATTAACTTGGTACTTTCAGACATGTACATACATGTACAGAATCAGTGTAGACTGTGCACAGAGCACAAGGCATAATTCCTTGCACACAAAATGCATTCAAAATGGCTAATTTGCAAAATACCCAGGATGCATCACAGTGGATGACTTCATTTGAAACATTAGAACAGATGATAAGAAGTCATGTTATGGAATCATTTATATATATTTAAAATTACTCCCACTTAAAGGGAAAAAAGTCTTTATAATTAACATGACAGATAAGAGCAACTGTGACACTTTAAATAAATGCAGTGGATTTGATTTTGAAATAGAGTTTCAGAATCTGCGGATGTGTTAAAGACAGAAAAAATTTTTGTGCCCAGAGTTGAAAATTAAGATATACTAGAGACCATCTTTAAAAACTAAGGAGCCTCACAAAACACCTGTTTCTGATGGCCTTCAGCACAGAGCTCCTAGGAAATGGGAGGGGGATTAATTTAATGACAGCTGAAAAACAGAGGCCCTGTAAAAGAAAGTTGAGGGCTTCTTTTCCATGCCAATAGCCATCCAAGAAAGGACACCCAAAAATCTAGTCGTGGTGGAAGTAACTCTTGAGGACTGCTGCATCTTTGCAGATTTTGAAATAAAATCAGGTCCAATTATGGGTTAGATGTTGGATGTAATGGACATTATGTTGGTAATTGTATGTAGGCGTGGCAACCAGTTCAGTGAATAGTTAAGCTTAGTTATTGGATGTGTGATCCTAGGTCCTGTGTTGGATTGAGTTCCTATGGCCCCTTCAAAGATACATGGGCAGGAGATAAAGAAGGGCAGTGTATAACATAAAGATGGGAATATGTATTTCCCACCAGCACGCTAATCTGCAGAGCCCATGACCAAGATGAATTAAAAAATACAAATTTCTGCAGCATTGTCTTCTCATTTGTCAGCTGTTGCTCAGGCAAAGCTGTTATTAATTCAGGAGAAGTCTGCCTGAGCAAAAACTCTGGACTCCAAAATATTCTGCAAAGAGAAAATATGGGAATTATTCACCTACCACAGAACAGCATCAGCCCCTGGGTGGAATGCAGGAGCTGTTTAACAGTGCACAGAAACATTTCCCCAAAGTTTTGGACAGGAGTCGACAATTTCTGAATGCCCAGTTGAATCTATAACTGAAAGAAACCAGCAGTACAGGCCCTCTTCCTTACCTTGGTCCTGGATGGAAGGGTGAGCACCACCCACCCGAGTACCACACCACTTCCTCTAGCACACTAAGAGATTTTTCTGGAGCTCACCCATCTGCTCCAGTCCTCCACATGAGATCTGGCAAGTTAATCGCTCCAAGTGTCTGGGTAAGTACTGTAAAATGCTTCAATTGAATGAATAGAAATCATGTGCTTCATGAATGCCAAGGGCTTTCAACATGTCATTTCTTGGTAAACAAAGAATTTCAGCACGACAATATCTTAGGATGTTATTGGCCATATTTGTTCCCTCGTGCGTATTGAGGCGAATGTGAACAAAGTTGCACAGCTACCCCTTACATCCTCCTTCAGCTTGGGGGTTTTCTCGCTGCTGCACTGGACATGAGGGGGTTGATCTGTACCCAGACCCCAAAACTCCAATTTCTGTGATGGTAAAGGGCAGGTGAAAGTTCTGCTTGCGCTTGGTTCTGCACAAAGTGCCGTATACTATGACCAGAAAAAAACCCAAACAAAACAAAACATGTACATTTTTTTTTGCGGATATTAGAATGCAATAAAAATATGTGTGTGCTTCCCCCCTCACCCCCCAGCTAAATTGATTACATCTGGTGGCATGAAAAAAAATAGCTAAAATGTCAGACTGAGTCACACAGCCCCCTTGGGTGGTTATATTTATTTCAGCGTTGAAGCACTCGTCAAAACAATTTATCCTTGGCTCTTCCTCTCTGCCTTCCCATTCCTGTGCTTACACACTCTTCTCTGTTCCCTAACACTTGTATTCAGCCCCAAGTCCCCTCCTTTCTCCAGTCTTTCCTTTCTCCATCTTTTTCTTCTCTGGCCTTGCTCTGTCCCTCTCCTTCCTTTTTGCTATATCAACTCCAGCAAAACCTCTAATTTGCAATTCTCTGTTTGGGATAGCAGGGAAAGCTGGTGCACAGAGACAAGGCTTG
>VYZR01061757.1:13704-29123 GCA_013400675.1 Oxylabes madagascariensis
AGGCCCAGCTTCTGAGGTTCTGGGATTATTCTGTGCCTCTAAACCAGCTCTAAAACTGCTAGCTCTTATAAGTAATCAATGTTAGCTCATTCTTGGCAAGGGTTTAATCCACACCAGGGTTTTGATGGAATGGTTCAATTACTCTTTCTCTTGGACTTGATAGTCAGATGCAAAAGAAATAAAGGAGATGGGACATTTTCCATAACTCTTAATGATATTGTGCCTCACTCTGCAATTAATTGTATTTATAGCTTTATGTACTCTCTCTTCTGCCTCCTTCTTGATATAGAAAGGTGAATTACTGCTTCCTAAAAATCCATAATAAAGGCAAAATAACTCCTGCAAATACGTTCTTTATAGAACGTTTGAGCAGTTAATTAAGTAAAGCATGGTTTCTATTTTCAGGGACTGAACAAAACTCAAAGCAGTTTCTAAAAGTGTGAGCCTACATATATGCTGAAGGTGCATTCCACAAATATATTACCATTACTTATCTTGTAGCATCAGGTAATATTTTCTTTTCCTGTGAATGCTTTTGAGTAATAGCCTTGTTAGAACTTCTACAGAAACAAGCTTGACATTTCAAAAATCCCCATTTATTTGTTCCCTGGAGTATCTCATCTAGCAAGTGCTCTGCATTTCCTTTTCTGCTTCTGCTGTTCTCTTGTCTGTTGGCATCACAGTTGAAGTGCAGATAACTGACCTGCAAAAAAGCTGCCTCTTTGAGCATCTCTGACCTTCCTGAAAGTGCACAAGAGCACTTCAGCCATAGAAAATTACGATATCTCTATGATGTTTATGCCGTGTAAATTTTGTTTGAATGTGAGGGTAGTAATTGCTTACAATAATTCCGACATGAAGCACAAGCCACAGCATGTAAGTAATGTTTGCATAATACATACCTAGAACTGTTGTTCCTCACTGACAGGACCCTAGCAAATTAAGATGGAAAAGTTTTCTTTCAGGATTGCCATTTCTTTGAAGACTCAACAACAATCACAAAATATATCAAAGCAGTTAATTTGTTCCTGCTGTACTCAAGTGCCTGTGTGTGTGTCTTAATAGCTTCTTAATGAATGCTTAAGAAATTCTGTGTCCAACAAACAGAGCTCTCAACACTTTATGGCTGATAATTACCTATGAGTTTAGTTAATAGGGTTAATAGACTGCAGTGAGAAACTGGACTTTTGCTGTCACATTTGGAATTCAAAGTCAAAGACTTCTTACCTGGGATGTCCCAATGTGTTGCTTTAAAAAAAAAATCTTGAGGGATAGAAAGGAGAAAAGCACTGCATTTACTGACCTTCAGCAGCAGCAGATCACATTAAGTTGGATAACTAAGTACAGAATTGAGCTTTTCCAGAATAATGTTTGCTGCTATAACTTGTAAGTCCGGGTAGATTGTGTATTTTAATAGAACTGTGCAATACCAGATTAAATCTGGGCAGCAAACTTTCATTTCCTTGTGGCAGCTTGTTGGGGGGGTAGTCAGAGGTAACATTCTGCCTTGTCCTGCTGCAAGCTCTCTGACCCATCCCAAGACTACTGGTGCAGATGTCATGGGCAGTCACTTCCTGGTATACATGGAAGGATCATACCAGCCCAATACATCCTGCTAAAAGAGAAACCAGGACAAAATAGGTTTGCTTTCATTTTGTTTAATTTTTTTTTGGAGGATTACCAGTCTAAGCACAGCTTTCACAGTGATAGCCGGAGTATGTTGCTCTCAGCTCTGTTGCTGTCATTGAAGGAAATGATTTTTATTGTCCCCCAGGCAAAAGGGCATAAGCACCACAAAGAAGGTTTGGTAAAAGCGTGTTACAGTATGTGTTTTGTGGCATAGAGGCAGTAGTTCTTAACTATCTTCATTGGGCATATTGCAGTAATGCAGGAGAAAATGTCCTGTTACACTACCCTGCACACACATTTGCCATGCCACCAAAAAACCTAACCAAACAAAAAGGAAAAAAATCCTTAATCCCACTCAAAAACAACAACAACAATAAAAAAAACCCCACCAAAACCAAACCCACAAAACCAACAAAACAAATTCCCAAGCAACCAAAAAAAACCCCCAAAACCCCTAAAGCACAGGGAAAACTTTGGTAACTTCATTAGTATCATCTTACTAGAGTGAATGCAGGAAGATGCTTCAGGGATAAGTTTTCTTTGTACTCAAAAATTATTTTTCAATTTGAGAAGAAAATTTCTTAACGACAGTCAAATATCCCTAACAGTTTTTGCTCTGCTCATTTCCTAGGACACAAAGGCAATGTATAAATAGAAGCTGGCAATTCACACTTGCATGATGGTGTAATAGTAATGTGTTGTGTGATTTCACTACAGTCCAGTGTGTTGTCACTATGTCTGGCTTAAATACAAAATTCAGATGAGCAATGTAGGATTATTGTGCGGCACAGGACTACATCTATAATGGAAAGTGCTTCTTTGGAGAATGCTGGAAACAGCCTCTCTTCTGGTGCTGGAGTATTAGATGCTGTCTTTGTGTCTAAATGTGTGAGCATATGAATGTGAAATGTAAGAGGAGATTTGCCAACTGCTGATATCTTTCTGATTTCTCTGCCTCCATATGTCTTTCCACTGGCTGCCTCTTACGTCACAGTTTCCATCCCCCTGCTCAGATGCTTTTATATCATTTTTGGAAGAGGGATCTGTGTTCATCTGACAGAAGGCATGCATAATGTGAGCTACTTATTGAAATAGAAGCAGTTTTTTGAGATTTTCCTGAGTTCTCCTTTGAGGGTACAGATAGGGAGGCTGGGAAAAGTAAAACCGAAACACATTACCTTTTCATGTCTGACTAGATCTGCAGTCCCTCAGTGCAAGGTGAACTGCAAGAGGAGCATGACTCTGCAGAAGTGTGTTCACACGGCAGAAAAAAATCACAATTCCAGTTATGACTCAATGGTTTGTTCTGTTTACATACGCCAATACACAAGATCATTTTTATTTCGCATGCTTAAAAATTTCCTAAGGAGGTGTGTGTGTAATACAGATTCTTATTGAAAAAAATTCAGGTTTGCAGTTAGGTACATATTATGCTTCTTGAACAGAAGAGTGGAAAGTGCAGTTTGAAACACTTCAATAAAGAAGATATTTCTTTGCAAATTAACTATATAAGCTACCAACTTAAAGCTCTTGTTTAAATACCAAAACTGTAATTTTCACAATAATGTGAATTCTGCATAACTGAAATAAATAAATTTCCAGCTAATATGTTTCTGTTTATATAGGTAATAGGTAAAAACCTATTTATAGTATAGTATAATATACCTGTTATGTATTGTGTCAAAACCAGTGACTTACTAGTTCCTTTGGGCAGTTTTAGGTCTAATAACTGAGTTCAAGATTAAAATAATTTCTTATTCTTTATTTCAAGGGCAGTTTTTTTTTAAGGGATATTTGCGGTTTTGTTTCCCTAAAATGACCTCCAGTCTCCAAGCAAGTAAAAAGAAATAAGTTGAGGGTGGGTGGCTTTTTTTTTTCTTTTGATTTGTTTGTTTGGGTTTTTTTTAATGGTCTTGACAGATGCTTCCTCTGGTCCTTCAGGTATGATCCCCTGAAGAGGAATGTGCTGACCTTTAGCAGCTCTGTGCCTGCCTCTAGCCCTGCTTCCAGCCCAGGCTGCTGTTGACAAAGGAGGACTGGATGCTCTGTGCTGGCCAGATATTCTCTTGCAGCACTTTCTGCACATCTGGCTATACAGTTTTTTGCCTGTATGCTTTGATCCTAAAGAGTGTCTGTCTTTATACTCTTCTTGTTTGAAAAATGTTTGCGTAATTGTCTGATTAGCAAGGCTTTGGGCAGGTATGAACTACGCATCTGACAGTGAGTGACTTGATGCTCAGGCAGGGTTTGGAAATATGTATATTAATCAAAACTTGTGAGGGCTTAGCTGTTCAGATACAGTATTCTCTCTCTCCAAGGCTGGATACTCAGTCACTTAAGATGGAGACTTCTTGTGTGCTTGTAGAATAAATTTTTAAATGGAACAAATAATCCATATTTGCTTTTCTAAGTGGATATGAGATACTTAAGAAGAGCCATTAATTTACTGAGTAAATCCTGTAGACTGCAGACAGTCACTGGCTGGATACTGCAGAAGACCATCATAAGCAGAAGCTGAGGTGATGTAATGCACTGTATTTTGGATTAAAGATTATCTCCTTAATTGATAGCTGGAAAGTAGACACTTAAACTATTCTGATTTGTGAAATATTGCTGAGATAATGCAATCTGTGTAAGTGCAATGAGAAATTGTGATAGAGTAAGGGAGCAATACCTGGAGTATGCTGTCACAGACTCATAGCTGTAGGCTTTGTAGCTTTGATAGCATTAAACCTTACCTTTGCATGCAAAAAGTGCTTTCCAATAAAGACAGAAGCACTTGTGCAAGAGATGTCCCTCCTGTGCAGTGTTCACTCGGCCCATGGGTGCCTCAGAAGTGCTGTGCCAAGGGCTGATGGGAGCGCCAGGTCTGGCTGAACTTGGGGGCAGCTCAGGGTGTCCAGGTGTGGAGGACTTGACCTGAAGATTCTGCCTGAGTGAGGAGATACCAGAACAGGTTTTTTTTTCAAATCAGTCTCGAGTTTAGCCCTTCCACCTGTCAGTTTAAGGGGGGCTTTGGTGCTGCCTTTGTGAAGAAGTAATGAAGTCAGGACATCCCTGCAGTGTGTGCTGGAGAGCAGCTAATTGTTTGTAACATCATCCTTTTTAATTATAACTTCTTTCTCGGTATTTTAGTTCCCCATATATCAGAAGTGATGAATCTTACCTTTTTAAAAAATGATGTTTGCTTGCATAAATGATATGCCTACCAAAAATCAAAGTAATCTCAAGTGTGTGCTGATTATCTTATGCAAATCATTTTAAGCTTATCTTGGGTAACACACTTGTTTCATTTTAGGGAGCATAAAGATGCACTTTGAAATGCAGACTATCGTGGGCAGATGAATTATACCTTAACTGAGTTCTGCTTCTCTTGTGGCTAAGGGGAAGAGGGGCAGCAGAGATTACAATTTAACCAGCTGACAATGTACAGAATATCTGCCTCTGTTACACCTAAAAGATTAGTACAACATCCAAGATAATTGCTGCTTAATAGGTGCTCAGAGAGCCTCATAAAGAAAAGCAATGACTGGGACACATTTTATGGATGTATTGGTTTTTTTGCTGCAATGTGAAAGTGGCACAATGATTGTATGGTTCTAGTCAGTGTAAAGAAACTTCCACAAAACCTCTTTAACACGATGTATAATGATTATAACTCACAGGGGAGCATGTATTATTCGAGGGAGGATGGTTTATCTTGCATATCTAACGCTTTTTCTAATTATAGTGCTTTAAACAATGGCTAATAAAGCAAGCTGCACACCATCATTGAAAAGCTAATAACTGCATTCCTCTTCAGAGGAATGGTGGTGTCAGCTTTCCTTCTCCACCAGATAGTGGTGGTCTCTGAGACACCATAGTCACTACTATATGCATACTGCAAGCTAAGTGCTGAAACTCTATCCACATACAGATCGGGTAATAGTGGATCATTAAATATAAGTCAAGCCTTTTTTATCTTTCATCTGTACTCTGGGAACAATTCATTCAGTGTGGTCTGACAAAGTGTGGAATCCTAATGAGCCACTAAGGAAAAAGCAGCTTTGTAAAGTATGAGTTACTTCTATGAAGGGTGTTGTTTCTGCCTCTGATATCTTTCCACCAAACATAAATATTGTTCATTTCAGAGCTCCCATTTCTCCTATTGTCACTCTCCACCCATTTTCCCTTGCTCTCCCTCTGTAAGTGAACAAACCCTTTAAATTTAGACTTGGTAATGAATTACTGGCCTTCTGCTAAATAGCAGCTTGGAATACTGCTTTTGGAATGCTCATTGGTTACTTTGGTGACTAATCAGTGAAAAACAGACATCACCAAATACAATATCAATTTTGAGGGGTGTGAGTTACCTGCTTTTACCACTTTTATACTGGGAAAATGGAGCTAATAAATGAACATGTCAAGAAACTCTAGAACTTCTCTGCCTCTTGATTTACAGGTGATGTTACACACAAGGCAACTGAAGGATTTACTTTAGTCTAAAGGGTTTGGATTCAGACTGAAGAAATAAGTAGGTAAAGACCATGGAACACGGATGTGTTTTGCCACTCATTTGTTATTATGGGTTAGTTAACTGTGGCTCTGTATTTCCTCCCACCTTCATCCTTCCTCCTAGCCCTGTATTAAATCTCAAGCAAAAGGTACGATGAGACAGGGCCAAATACATCTCAGTCAAACAGTCCTCTAGCTGAAACTATATTTTACAGATAATTTCTAATTGTACTTGAACTTTTTTCCTCTCTTCTTGCTACCATTTCTCATCAAGTGGAACAAAATTTCCCACTTATGAAGGTGCAATAAACTGGTAAGAGGGAGAAGCTCAGCCCCAATCATTTCTATGTACTTTCTCTTGGTCTGACTTAATTTCGTTTTAATTGTAGGGAATAAAATGAACAGAGATTGTGGCATACTGTGATGACTTAAAGGCTGCAACTTCATATAGAAATGTTATTTCTAAGAATATTTGTGGCAGGTTCCTTGACCTGTTTCTTCCTCTTCTCTAACATTGAGGTAGCTGAATGCTGAAAAGCAGGAAAAACAGGCAACTGAGATGTCCAGTCTGCAAAGCATGTAATTATTTTGGGGGAACAGGAGAGGGAGAAATAAGGCCCAGTGACCATACAAATATATCATAAGACTAAGGAAAGTAACATGTATAATTACAGCTTTCTAACGTGGCAGGATGAGGTGGATGTTTTAGGCATGGGTTGCCAGAGGGCAGTATTGCTTAGAGAAGAGACCTGGGTGCTGCAGGAAAGGTTGTTTGCTTCAAATGCCTTTTCCTTCATGTACATCAGATTACTTCAGTAAATTATTAGCTTTATTGGGAAGAGGAACAGAGGGAGCACCAAAGACCCAGGAAGCCATTCAGATCTTGGGCAAAACACAAGAAGTGAATTATTATGGTAGGTGTGTATCTATGCTTGAGCAGGACCTGGTAAATCTTCCCTTTATCTCCAGCATTTTAAGCATTCTCTCTGGACCTGAGTTGCAAGTCTGCCCCTCAGACTGAAATGTGTCTGCCTCCTGCTTTCCTGCAACTGAGTAACAAGGGAGAGAGAGACTTTTGCAGAAAAGCCCATAAACAGACTTTTTTGGGCTTCCCAGACCAGTGCCAGTAAACTTACATGTCACTGTCACAGCTGAGGAGTTTCTGACCTATCTGATGAAGTAGAACAATGTAAAAGCTTTTCTCATGGCTTATTTTCTGTGCAGATAGGCTTTTTTGCAGGCATCAGAGTGGCTGTAAAGCAGATTTCAACATCATCATTCAGGGACACTGAGGCAGTGTTAGCCAGTCAGCAGTTTCCTGAGGCACTTCTATGGAGCACAAAATCTATTTCCAGGTAGAATGTTTTCTGGCTTCCAGGGTTTCTCTATGATATGGGAGTTTAATACTGGAGTGGAGTCAGCTGGGCAAAGGGGAATCGCTCTGCACTAGAATTAAAATTTAGAACAGCAGGACCGAATTTTCTATTGTCATCCAAGTTGGACATTTGAGTCGTCTGAGATTGAGGAGGTGAGAAAGTATCAGACTGAGGTCTGAAGCAGCAAAGACAGATCTTTGGGCAAATGCTGCCTACATCTTCATGGGACAGGTCAGCTTTCCTTCTGAATGTTCCTGGACCCTTTTGATCAAGGGTTAGGCACAGTGACTATCTGTTCCCAGCCTTTGGCATAGGACTGAGGGTGGGGGAGCTTGCCTTTGGAGCTTGTGCGTTTGTTATTTCAGAGCTACTGGCTGGGATACAAGGGTCTGCGTGAGCTCTGTCTGTCAAAAGGCTGAAAATGGAATGAGCTATTTATTTGAAAAAAGAGCTTTCTTTGTGTTTTAAATGTTTTGGATGCAGGTGGGTGGTCTTCCTGCATTTCCTTCCAGGACCTCCTAAGGGCATATTTCTGGGCTACAGGGGTGGGAACCTTTCCTCTTTGTATAGACTGCAGTCTTCAGCTCTTGGCTGCTTGACTTGCACTGGACCTTGCTGTGGCTGGACGAGTATTTGGTGTTGTCACCTGGTCTAAATAGCTTGGCAGGGCTCAGAATAACAGTTGGTGGGGGGGCTTGGCAAAAGCCTGGGGCTCTCTAGGATGCTTTTGGAACTCAGGATCTCCAGCACCTTTTTATTTTACACAGGTGCCAAAGTGTTTGAATGTCCAAGATGCTGCCACTTCATTAACCTCTGATAAGTTTAGGTTGTACTAAGTCAAGGCATAAAAAACCTGAGCCCTTAATTCTTAACTTGATGACAGCCATACAATGGCTGCAAGGACTTGAAGTGGTGTGGGGATTGCTGGGTAACAGTTGCATCTCTAGTTCTTTTTAGGTGGTGGGATTACCTAATGGAAGTTTTGTGGGAGATGTGCATATATGAAGCAATACAGGCTTAATAGTGATACAGTGTAGGGAAAGAACTGTGTAATATTGATGAGACTACCTTGATGCCATGTATTGAAAGCCATAAAAATAGTCTATTATCTTCTAAAGGGCACTGATGCCTCTTTCTAGGTGATTCTTCTATACTCAACCTGAGCTGTTGTATTGTCTTTGCTAGGTTGATGACAGTGTGAAATCCCTACTGAAGGTTACTGGGCAGGCACAAATGCAAGAGAGGCAATATGGTTTTAAATGTTATTTTGGGGGGAAGCCCAACAAATCCAGCAACAAATGTCCACCACCATGGCAGCTTGTTAGAAGTTGTTAGCTGTTTTAATGGCTTTTCACAGAACAGCTTAGGCTGAGCGCAAGAGAGGGGTTTTTTTAAAAATTCTGTTATGCCTCAGCTGCACGCTGCTAGTCAGACAAAGATTACAGTGGGGTTTATGTTTCAGTGGCATGAATCCTGTCACTCTAGGTGCATGAAACTTTCTGACTCACCTACACGCATCTAAATACTTGTTTACAGAGAATTTAAATGCTGCATTCTCTGAAGCTGACTGAACTATTGTTATAGGCACTTACCAAGGCTTGCACTGGTTTGAGGCTTAATTTACATGATGACTTCTGGAAGAGAAAAAAGGCTTGCTTTCTCAAGTACTTTGACTGTGAGGAAGGCAGAGGAGTGTAATGATGTCTCAGGAGCTGCTGTGCCATTACAAGTACTTAAAAAATGAACATGTGTTTTACAGCAGTTACATGGTTGAAAGGGGTTCTCTGGGAGATTTCAATATTTTTCTTTTCTTCTAGTTCCTCACTTGGACATTGAAGACATGAAAGCAAGGGCAGAGCTTGTTTTTGTCAAAACTGATGTCAGAGAGATGTTTGAAAGTAAGTTTTGTGCTGTTTCAGGATGAAACATGTTAGATTGCGCCTTTATTAAGGATCATTTGAGCTGATCAGAGATCCTTCATATCCCTGATTAAACTCTTCTGGGGGACAAAATTTTCTTTTGGAGTCCAGGCCCAAATATGGGTAATAGCTGATTTTATGGCTAGTTTATGACCACTGTGCTTTGCCTCCAGAGAGACAAGATTGGCCTACTTCCATAAGCACTTGGCCTCTTACGTTTTAAAAATCTTCAGTACTTTTTTAAGTCGTTAGATTTGACGTATAGTCAACAAAATTCTTAAGGCATAATAGAATATAAGTAATGTAGCTATCTGATTAATGAAATTACATGTGAAATATATGCAAGGATTCAATTATCCTTTTGAAAACTAGTCCATTCTATTTAACAAAGTGCCGACATCTGAATTCTGGAAAGAACATATATTAGCCTTCATATGAATTCAATATGAGTTTCTTAAGCTTTTTATCATTAACCCACTAGAAAAATAATTTGGGTTTGTTGTTTTTATCGTTTGTGGGTTTTTTTAATAAGGAGACAACTGTACTACCTTCGTCTTGGATTGCCCAACATTAAAACCTGTAGGTTGTGTGTCAATTCTTTTACATTTTTTCTATTTAGTTTTGACTTTTTTCATGGTTGTGGGTTTTGTGGGGGTGGGAAGGGATCTAGTTTTCCTGCAAAATTTGAACAAACATTTTGGTTGTCTTGGAGAGCAGATTTATAAAAAATATCTGCCTATCTCTTATAGCTTCAGGGGGAAAAAACCCTCAGTGTTGCCATGACTTGGAAGGACTTAGGCTAGGCCAGTCATAACCTGGGGTGTGAAATATTTCTCTCATACAGATGAATCCTGTTTTATCTGTAGAATTTATTTGCTTAGACATCTGCTTTAAAAAGTGCTGTTTCTGTTGAGTGTAATTCAGCTGCACTGACCAATTAAGAAATGTTCTTGGTTTTTTGGGCTTCTGTGGGATTAACCTCTGAACTGAGGAGGGGAAAAAAATCGCTTTGCTCTTTCAGTGCCTTCACTGCTTGTACCTAAATGGATGGGAAAAGCATCTCCCTCTGCAACTTTACTGAAAAGGGAATGAGAGAGGGTGAATGGGAGATATTAAGACAAATGAGGATGTGGCAGGAGTTTGCTGTAGAAAAAACTGTAATGTATACACAGGAAGGAAAAAAGTAGTGTGTGCAGGTCTGATTAGATGCTTAACATGCTATAGTTAAGGGAGACCAGAGCTTCATGGGCAATCTTGTTTCTGTATATATTCAGCTTCTGAGTCTGGCTCAGACCGTGCTCAATCTCTGTGAATAACTACCTCTAGGCAACACACCTGCAGTCCCTTGATAAGGCCTCTGTCTCTGTGGTGCTGCATGTTGTGAAATGGTGTACTCATGCTTTAAAGCATGGGAGACTTAATCAGGGCAAGAGCAGAAGTCAAGACCCCACAGTATAAAGGCTAGAAGCAATAGTTCAACCTTCAGTCAGGCTCTCTAGATGTTTTTAGACCGAGCTGTTTGACCAGGCTGAAGCTATTCCATAGTGAGTCCAACTGCAGAGCTGAACCCAGACTGAATTGTTGTAAGAAATATTTTTTTTTTATAACTGTTAGGCTTTTTTCCCTTTTCTTCCCCCCCTCCAGTTCCATTAAAAAAGTACTTCAAGCCCCAAAGAAAGAGGAGGAGGCTCTTGGAGAATCCCCAGCCTAGAAGAAGAAAGCTTTGGTGTTATAGGATGATAAAACGGGAGTTGAGTAGGAGTCAGCATCAGGAGCTTGTTCAGGTAGATGGAAGTCCAGAGGGAGCTCAGCCTCAAGATGTGGTCCAGGAACATGTTCAGGCGGATGAAAGCCCAGAAGGAACTCAGCAACTCTGCTCACCAGTACAGCTGGAGCAAGGAGACCATCCCTCAGCAGCACAGCTACTGCCCTCTGCTCCAGAGCCACAGGGAGGGAATGATATCCATCTACACCAAGAGAGTCAGCCAGCACAAGGAGGCATGGCCCCAAACATGGGACCACGACCAACAGATCCAGGATGGGAGTTCCCAAAAGTGACTGTGAAGGTGCAGCCCCAGAACATGGGCCAGGGATGGGACTCCCCAGAGGTGACCGTGCGGGTGCAGCCTCAGAGACCAAGCCCAAGATGGGAGGCCCCATCAGTGACTGTGCAGGTGCAGTTACAGCAGCGGGGCCCAGGGCCATCTCTCCCACAGGTCACTGTGCAACTGCAGCCCCAGGAGTGCGGACAAGGCACTGCTGGCATCAAGGTCACAGTGCAGCTGCAGCTGGGCTGTGACCCAGAAGAGGTAACCTGCCTCCAGAACCAAGGTGAGGGAGTGTTAGATAATGGACAACAGTGGACTCCCCCAAAAACTCGGGGAGAGACGATGATGACAAGATCTGAAGGTGAGAGAGAGCTTGCTGTGGTGGAGTTGGTGCCACAGGGGATTCTGAGCCAAAAACAGAATCAAGGAGGAGAAGTGGAAAAAGCCCAGCAGGACCACAGCCAAGAGGAAAGAGAAGGAGTGGTGGAGCTGCATAACATGCAGGCTGGAGACAAAGCAGACCTGAATGGGATGGTGACAGAGGAACAGCTGCAGGACCAGAGCCAAGAGCAGGAACAGCTGAAAGCAGACCTGCCTCTGCAAAAGGAAGACACAAGAAGTACAGAGATGAGACAAGAGCAAAGTAATATCCAAGAAGGGCCCAGGGGGATTGTAGAAGACAAGAAGGAAGACCTAGGACAAGAACTGTCTAAGAAACGTCCAAGAGAGGCTCCAAATTATTTTGTTGCTATTCCAATAACAAATGATCAGGTACTTTGAAGTAGCTGTTCTATTAAAAAACTTAATTTAGGCTTAATTTCTTGTTTTGATTGCAAGGGTTGTTAAGGGTTGTTAACAAGCCAAGAGTGATCAAATTTTGCCTGCTTACCCAAGTGGTTTGTTGGGTCTAGGATGGAGTTAACTTCCCCATAGCAACCCTTAGGTGCTGGGCTTTGTTTTTGTAGATAGAGCTGTGTCTATACACATCCATGTTTCAGCTACTGCTAGGGAAAAAAAAAATCATTTCCACAATTGCCACTGCCCTTTCTGTAGGATCTGAGGTGGTGTCTCTCATCACTAGTGTCTTCTATTCTGTAATCTTTTTTCAAATAAAAGACCTGGCTTTCATCATCTTGTGTTGTCCCATCCTACATTTTCTTAGGGCTGAATTTAGAGCAAGGATATTTATTTGTTTGTTCATCTCATTCCCCTGAAGTTCACAATGGAGAATGAGAATTTCCTTCTCTTCTGCAGAAGATTACGGAGAATTGATCTGTTTTTTCTTCTCTGTCTTTTATCCAACAAACTTGCCCTGAGATCCTGGAGAGATGGTTAATTTCAAGAACCCAAGTGTACAGTCTATATGCTCATACTTCAAAGTGTGCTATATTCTGTGACTACCGTGTTTAAGCAGTGTTGGAAAAAGCAACAGATCATTTCACCTCCCTAATGTTAAACCAAAATGCAGCAAAGAGTGGAAATACAAACAGACATATCCTCTTCTAGAGGCTTTGTGAGGGACCTAAAGCTTTCCAGTTACCACTGTAAATGCTGCTTCTGAAATATGTCATACACTATTGCAGGGCTTGGCTGCTATAGGCCCTGTCTTATGATCCATGGAAGAAAATTGCAAAAATGATACGATAGATAGAGAGACAGATTTTACTCTTTATTTACTAGTTAGCGGCTTCAAATGAGTCTTACATAACTTCTGCACACCTCCTTATATTTGTAAAGAAAGTGGGAAGATACTGGCTCACCTTGAACTCCTTATTCCCATCCTGCTGCCATGAATTTTGAAGCTCACACAAAGCTTTTTGAAAGAAGAATATAGAATGTCTAATTTCCAAAGCAGCACTGTCAGTGCCTTTATGGACAGATTTTTTTAACTTTTTGCCTTTCAAAGACAACTGTGACCTGCTGACGGCAATATTTTGTTTGCAGCTGCGATGTTTTTGCAGTTATGCAAAAGCAGACAGACCTCTCACTTTGTCCCAGTACCTGCTGTTATCCCAAGGGAGCTTGGATGGGATTCTATTCCAGCATTGTAAGGTGGGACATACTCCATGCCCTTTATGTAGGGGCTTCAGATGACTATGCACTCAAATATATTATGAAGAGAAAGAAAAGCCCTGAGATGCCAAGACAATGAGCAGACTCCACCTGACAGAGACAGGCAGGGGAAAGTCTTAATTTGAATCAGAAACTACTGTGCCCAGCTAGCATGGACAGAATGGAGAAACAGCATATAAACCGTTTAAATTATTAATATTTCTATTATGTATATATCTTGGTATCTTTTCCTATAAATAAAACGTAAAAGGCAAAACCTGGATATTAACTTGTATGAACAGAGTGAAAATACAACTTTCTACTATCAGCTTCTGCTAGTAGTTTTTGGTGTGTTTTCCAATGAACCAAATAGTTATTGCTTGTTGCAATGTATAACTTGATTCCTATTTTTCCCTAGCTTAAGCTTTCATGCAGTATCTGGCATGACTATTTATGTTGCTGAAAGGCAATAATTAAGTAGGATTGATGTATCTGGTGTACAGAATTTTTTCTTTTTTTTTCTCCAGTGTGACAAGCAGTTGTAGTACAGTAGTTTGCTTTGGCAGGCTTCTGAGTTTTTGTTTTTACCTAAGTTAAGTGTAAAAACACTTATACACGTGTTAGAGGGAGACATCAAAGGTGCCTTCCTCTTGGTAGGCAATTATTTGTTCTGGCTTTGTCTTGAGCAGAATGATCTTTGAAGGTTATCTGGAGGATGGCCTCATATAACTTTAGTGATTCCTACATATGACTGGCTTTTGAGAGGTGAACAAAAGTGCAGAGCACATCAGGAAGATAAATGCCAGGAAGGGAAAAGAACTGTGTAAGCTGAAGACAATGTTGGCAGATGAATAAATGGGTATGAAGTGGGCAAAGAATAAATCTAAGCTGAAAACTGGAAAGTTTCCTGCCATCTGAGGAATGAGATCATGGAACAGCTTGAAGGGTCATGAATGCTTAACTTATTCTGCTATTTTAATGAGATTTGAATATCTTAATATATGGCCTGGGACCACATCCTGTGCAGCCCAATGAACGTCTTTCCCCTCTTTTTCCTTTTCTTCTCTCTCACAATTCTTCTTTTGCAGGTATCCCTGCACTCACACCAACTCTGGTAATCTGGCAGCTCTGACATCCCTGGTTGGATGCCCTGCCCAAGATATTCCTAGTTTGTGTTCCTCTTAAGTGCAATCCTGAAGGATGGCAGTGATGTGAGACAGTCTTGTGTGAGGCCTTGAAAGAACACTGAAGAGTGCAGTACTGTAAGGTTAGCATGTATATGCCAAGAGTGTGAGTAGAGAAATCATAGAATGGTTTGAGCTGGAAGGGATCTAAAGGTCATCTAGTTTCAACCCCCCTGCCGTAGGCAAAGACACCCTTCACTAGACCAAGTTGCTCAGATCTCCGTTCAACCTTGCTGTGAATACTTCCAGGAATGGGGCACCCACAACCTCTGGGCAACCTGTTCCAGTACCTCATCACCCTCACAATCAATAATTCTTTCCTAGTATCTAATCTAAACCTTCTCTCTTCCAGTTGGAATCCACTTACTTTTTCCTTGTCCTGTCACTCCATCTTTCTTGTAGTCTCACTTCAGGTCCTGAAAGGCAGCAATTAGGTTACTCTGAAGCCCTTTCTTTTCCATGCTGAACAAACAGAATTTTCTCAGCCTTTCCTCACAGGAGAGGTGCTCCATCCCTTCAGTAATCTTGGTATATCTCCTCTGCACTCATTCCAACAAGTCCATGTCTTTCCTGTGCTGGGGGCCCCAGAGCTCGATGCAGCACTGCAGGTGGGGTCTCACTAAATGGAGTGGAGGAGTGGAATCATCTCCCTGGACCTGCTGGCCAAATGTGTGTGTATACACACATATGTACATGCATATATAATAGTGTTTTGAC
>VYZR01061758.1:9861-24844 GCA_013400675.1 Oxylabes madagascariensis
TCAAGTTCTGCATTTCTGTCCAGCCTCCTACAATATTAGCAAGCCTTTGTGAGGAGTGTGGTTGTGGCAAGAGAAAACTTCAATATATTACCCATGCAATTTGTAACTGTCAAAGTACAAAATACAAAGTACTTAAAAAAATAAATAAAACAAATGTTTGCATTTACATTCCATACCGGGAACTTTTATTTCCAACTAAAACTAAGCCCTTTATCTGAACTGCCAATGTTATAGATGGTGCCTTTATATATTTAAAGATTTGCATAGTTTTTATCAAATTGATGCGCTTAACTGATTTAACATTCCAGTCGTTTATTTAGAAGGGGGGAAAAGATAGTATTTTAAAAGAATATGAAAAATGAATTGCCTTTATTCAGGTCAGTTCATTAATCTGCCTTGCATTAGTTCACTTCAGACACAGCAGCTTTTTTGGTGTTTATTCAGGCTATAGTGTCTGAGAGATGCATTCTGGGATTGATCATCCATCTTGGTTTTCAAACTCTATGTATAAATTGTCACTGCTCCCATGCTCTTTTGTTACCAGAAGTCCACACATGGTGGTGAATGCCCTGACCAACAGTGAAGATCAATTCAGGAATGACTAGCTGAAGCAAGGAGGTTTGGGTTGGTTTGGTTTAGTTTGATTTGCTTTTTCGGAAGCCGTACATTAAGTCCAGGATTGTATTTTCAGATCCTGAAATCAGCTTTAACCTACTGGCTACTGTGCATTTTATGACCATTCTGCACAGATGGTGCAAATCTACCATGGTTCCTCAAAGCTGCAAATTCCTCACAGTCTAACTCTGTCAGAGCTGCCTTTCCCTGTCCCAGCGCTGGGTAAGGCCTGCACCTATAGAGTTCAGGCAGCAAGCCAGCAAAATCCTGATCCATCACTTCCATAGTATTGGATTTCTTATGACTGAACCCACTCAAATGATTAACTCAGCGAGCTCAGGAACACCAGGGGTGGTGCAAGTGGGACACAGTATCCCTCTGTGGCAGTCCCAGTTTAATTTATCCTGCCATGGAGCAGAACCTTTGAACTACCTCAGACTGTTGATACAGCAGATTTTTACACTGAAAGTGCCCATTTTGGTCCCTGGTGTCCAGTGGGTGATTGTTTAACGGTTTTAACCAGGGAAATGATATTAAGGAGTGTTCAGTCCAGTGCACTAAAGCATAATAAAATTGGATAGCAGGAAGGTTAGGTTAAATAAATTCAAATGGAAAAGAATGAATTCAGTCAAGGTGTTTAAGCACTTTGTAAGCTTGGCAAAGAAAGTGGTAAATTCATAATGGGGCATTTACACCAAGACTGGATGTCTTACTTAATGATAAGCTATAGTTCAGCCACCAGCAAGCTATTGGGCTTGATAGTGTTCAGTTAGGGAGAAAGAAAGAGTAATTCCCTCTGCACAGTAGGTGAAATCCTATGGCCTGTGTTAAACAGGAGGTCATGCTTGCAGAGGGCCATGATCAATTCTCCTTTGAGATCTATGAATCTCTGCTAGTAGGTGTCTTAGGTTTCCATTTGCTGTTTTACTGAATATGTAAAGGGAAGTCCCAGACCTCTGCACGTGAATTGGGCTGCAGCTGTATTAATCTCTCAAAAGCTCTCTGGCCTTTGAAAACATGTATCTCAATACAGTGACAGACTGCAGTGTTGTCCAACTAGGCACCCCTAGGTTGCTGAAGCCCTAGAATTTGTCTTACAGTATTAAAAGTTTAAATCCTGTTTCTGAGAAGGAAGCAGAGATAGGACACAGTCTCTTTCAAATTTAGAGTTTTGTACCCCATCATCCAAATGAGTTTTGGACCCTCAGTATTAGGCAGCCCAGATTCAAGTCAGGGAGAATGCAAGGACTGAGCAAATGCAGCTCACAGAACCCCCAGAGGGTGAGATGTGTCTGAAAGCAGTGGGCATGTATGTCCATGGAAAGTCCCGCTCTGTGACTAATTTTTTTTTCTTTTTTTTTTTTAACCTCATTAAGTTTCCATTCTCCTGTCTGATACTCTGTGTTATGTCACCCAGGAATGGGACTTCAAACTCTGCCTGGCTGAGCTGGCAGAGTGAGGAGAGAAGACAATGGATATGATTCAATGCGAACCTAGTGAAAGCCGCTTACTGTGCTTCTAGACATTGCTTATATTTACTTATCTTGCAGTCACTCATTATTTGATTGGTAGCTCCGCTCTGTCCACACATCTCTTGATTGGTGGCTCTCTCTTGCCAAGCCAAGCACACATCTTCTTCTTAATCTAATTGATTTGATACTGTAAGCGTCATTTTACTCGGGTTGACACCCCTGTGTCTGTCAGCAACTCTTCTTCTTTCTTCTTGCAACAACAGCTATTCACAAAGATGACCCTGTTCTTTAGTTCCAAAAGATTAGGCTGGTTCATTCAGTACATGTTCATTTTCCTGTAAATACAACCCTGCAGTGAAGTTTATCAAAGAACTAGGCATCACAGAATCACTCAATATCCTGAGTTGGAAGAGACCCACAAGGATCATCAAGTCCAACTCCTGGCCCTGCACGGGGCAGCCCAAGAATTCCACCATGTGCCTGAGCACATTGTCCAAACACTTCTTGAACTCCATCAGGCTTGGTGCTGTGACAATTCCCTGGGGAGCCTGTTCCAGTGTGAGAGGGACCAATCTGATTTTCATTTATGCCTCAACGTATGTTATATTCTTACAGGGGCTGTACATGTGCTTGCAGCCCTGTCCCCAGGGAGACTTTGCGTGACAGCCAGTCACGGCAGAGAAAGCCTCCATGCTCGAACCGTGAGCGATCCCCGCCACTGGCTGGTGCAGCAAAATGCCTGGATGCCCGTCAGAAAAGCCCGGGAAGTCGGCTTAGGGAGGATTCTTAGCCTATAAAAGCACCTAACTGCGACACAAAAGGGCCATTTTCTTCAGCTGTCTTGGAGGGAGCTGGGGCTCGCCTGTAGGGTCTGCTCGGCCCTTCTTCCCTCTGCCCCGCCCCGCGCCCCCTTCCCCCCCATTTTTCTCCCTGCGATCCCGCTTCCCTGCTTCATCATTCCTGCAAACCATCTTGTCATCACGACGACCGTCCCGTTGCCTCCCCGATGGAGCGGGCTCCGCTGCAGCCAGCTGCCCCTGCCGCGCTTCCGGGGCGCAGCCGGCCCTCTGAGCTTCCCGGGCACCGCCGCCACCGCCAGCCTGCACGCACCGAGCCCGCGTCTACCCACACCGTGACCGCCGCCGTGCTTCCTGCGCTGCCCATAGCTGCACTGAGCTGCCGTAGCACCAGCCCGTAGTGACTAGCCTGTCGCCACTGCCTGCATTCCGTCGTGCCCGCAGCCACCACGCCCTGGCCGTGGAACCTGCCAGCTGCTCCAGGGCTGCGCCCATGGCCACGGCAGCCTGTTCCGTGCCAACAGAAGGAACACGCAGCCTGCTGCTGTTTGGAAATTGCGCCCAGCCCGCCACGGGAGCTACGCAGAGGCACGGCAGTTTGCAGCACACGTGCTCCGCCCACTAAGCTGATCCGGAATCTTTTCCAGATCTCCAGGCTAAACATCCTCTGACACAGTTTCAGGCCATTCTCTGGGGTCCTGTTACTGTCACCAAAGAGTAGAGATCAGTGCCTGCCGCTCTTCCTCCTCTCATGNTTAGTTGCGTTCGGGCGGGGACGGGGTTGTTGGCTTGGGTGCTTAAAGCCTATTGTTCCTTATCTCTCTGTAGGATTCTGAGTGCTTGGGGTGCAGGCTTGAACTTCATGTTTCTACATCTAAATTCTAAAATCTACACGAATTATTCAATATATTTATTACAGTCTCGTCCAGCTGAACAGACCCAGTACCCTCAGCCACTGCTCACATGGCTTCCCCTCCAGACCTTTCTCCACCTTCATGTCCCTCCTTTGGACTCTCTAATGGCTTAATAGCGTTCTTAGGTTGTTACACCCAAAACTGCCCCCAGGACACGAGGTGATGCTGTCCCAGTGTAATAATCCCCTCCCTTCCTGGCAATGCTATGCGCTCTCCCTCCTCCCTCCTCCCTCCCCAAAAAATATCCCAGACAAAAGAAAGCCAAAAACACCCCCACAATCCCCTCCACAAACCCAACCAATCAACCAAACCAAAAAACACATCTACACAAAAAAACCCCACAAAGTCAACTCATGATCTACATTTCAAAATTATCATTTCCCCTGTCTTCAGTCTTCAGTGAAGTCTGTGCTCTTCCTGAAGTTCAATATGAAGTTGGAATCAGAATGCAAATGTTATTCTGTCTGCAAAGCTGGTCTTTTCCTGTTGCTCCAAGGTTTCGCTGGTCNTGCCCATAGCTGCACTGAGCTGCCGTAGCACCAGCCCGTAGTGACTAGCCTGTCGCCACTGCCTGCATTCCGTCGTGCCCGCAGCCACCACGCCCTGGCCGTGGAACCTGCCAGCTGCTCCAGGGCTGCGCCCATGGCCACGGCAGCCTGTTCCGTGCCAACAGAAGGAACACGCAGCCTGCTGCTGTTTGGAAATTGCGCCCAGCCCGCCACGGGAGCTACGCAGAGGCACGGCAGTTTGCAGCACACGTGCTCCGCCCACTAAGCTGATCCGGAATCTTTTCCAGATCTCCAGGCTAAACATCCTCTGACACAGTTTCAGGCCATTCTCTGGGGTCCTGTTACTGTCACCAAAGAGTAGAGATCAGTGCCTGCCGCTCTTCCTCCTCTCATGAGGATATTGCAACTGCAGTGAGATCTCCTCTTAGTCTTGTTATAAATGAGATAGCCGAATCATAATAATAATAATGATTTATTATGACAACATTAAATTTAGTTCAGCCACAATAATCAATTTAATAATAATACCCAATTAATGCAGCACCGAGCCCGAGAATCGGTGGGGTGTTTCTCAGAGACCAGCATAAAGCATGGATTTTGGTAAATCACCGAAGTTGCACAGCTTGTGCTGCATCTTATATACAATTTAGACTGTAATGATGTAACTGAGTTCATTTTAATTTCAAATGTCCTTTTCTTTACACAGTTTATTGCTTGCGAAGATAGACTGAATGCTGGTATAGTTCTTGGTTAATTTCTCTGAAAGGGCGGATCTTCTTTACAGATCTCGTGGCGTTGAGTTCTGAATGCCCCCATCTGGTCTTGGAGTCTGTGTGTGTGATGGGTGTGCGCGGACGTGCAGTTTCGGAGTACAGTCTGATACTTAGAATTCTCAGTCCGATGCCCGCCTGCAGGGGATTTCTTTTCAGGAGTTTCAGAGGTGTTGGAATCGCCTTGCCACGAGAAGCTGATTCTATCACCGAGGAGATGGCCGCTTAGTTGCGTTCGGGCGGGGACGGGGTTGTTGGCTTGGGTGCTTAAAGCCTATTGTTCCTTATCTCTCTGTAGGATTCTGAGTGCTTGGGGTGCAGGCTTGAACTTCATGTTTCTACATCTAAATTCTAAAATCTACACGAATTATTCAATATATTTATTACAGTCTCGTCCAGCTGAACAGACCCAGTACCCTCAGCCACTGCTCACATGGCTTCCCCTCCAGACCTTTCTCCACCTTCATGTCCCTCCTTTGGACTCTCTAATGGCTTAATAGCGTTCTTAGGTTGTTACACCCAAAACTGCCCCCAGGACACGAGGTGATGCTGTCCCAGTGTAATAATCCCCTCCCTTCCTGGCAATGCTATGCGCTCTCCCTCCTCCCTCCTCCCTCCCCAAAAAATATCCCATAAAAAAGAAAGCCAAAAACACCCCCACAATCCCCTCCTCAAACCCAACCAATCAACCAAACCAAAAAACACATCTACACAAAAAAACCCCACAAAGTCAACTCATGATCTACATTTCAAAATTATCATTTCCCCTGTCTTCAGTCTTCAGTGAAGTCTGTGCTCTTCCTGAAGTTCAATATGAAGTTGGAATCAGAATGCAAATGTTATTCTGTCTGCAAAGCTGGTCTTTTCCTGTTGCTCCAAGGTTTCGCTGGTCCCTGAAAAAAAATACTCAGGGTGCATTCCCCTTTCTCTCTCTCTTTCTGACATTTTCCTGTGAGTATTAGTGACACTGGAGGATCCACAGGAAGTGAAAGAAGTGTTATGAGCTCCCATGCCTCTTTGAATATAAATCCTTGACATCAGGATTTAGCTAAATCATATAACAATCTTTGGTTTATTTTTTTAAAGATTAAAATTGCTCTCTCAAATGCAAAGAATTCACAATTTCCACCTGAGGGAAAACTGGAGGCTCCAAATTGCGACACAAGGATTTTCTTTTTTAAATGTTGTGATTGTTAAACTTGATTGCACCATTTTTGGGGTGGGAAAGGGCAGACCAGTACTGTTATCCAGCCTCTCTCAAATACCTCTATCTCCTGCTATTCACTGCTGTTCCAGAGAAAAGTGAGTTTTACTACTTGTCAAAATTATGTGGAACCAATACAATGGCAATTATAATGTGCTATGGTAGCTCTGAGCACAGGGCTGCAGTTCTAATGTGGGCAAAATCTCCCACTGCTCTCTGCCACAGTAGCAAGCATTTGATCCATTTTCCTTGTTTCATCTCTTTGGTATTCTTACTGAAATTAATCACTTGACAGCAGCAAAGGCTTGCAACTGGCCTCTTGTGATTTAGCAATCTATCACGGATTACATTTGATATAATAGTACCAAACCTTCTTGCTTTCAAATATGTTTTTATGGTTGTTTAGTTAGTTCTTGAGTTACTAACTCCCTCCTGGCACCTAATGAAGCCATGCAGAGCTTAGGAACTGTGGGTTGGAATTGCATGGTCACAGCCATGGTGGCCATCCAAAGTGCTTGTTACCTTTGGAATTAAACTGAGTTTTTCCTGCCCTTTAAGCCTTGTTTGCTGCCTTTTTAACTCCTGGTAGAGATGGAAGGGAATCTCTTTGATAAATTTGCACAGAGCCTGTGAGACACACCAGGGCTGTAGCAATTTTGTCATGTGATGGATATTTGGGTATGGGAATGTTCTCTCCTCTGTGTGTTTGCTAGACTGTGATTTCCCTGGAGCAAAATCAGAATTTTTTGACCCAGAGCAAGTCTGGAGTGTAACTGCCCATGGAAAGGCAGGGCTGCTTTTCAGGTAGGGAACCAGGTGCATGCTACCTACGTTAAAAGGTAGAAATTTAGTCCAAGTGAGAATTTAGTCCAGTGGAGAAGCAGACCTGTGGTCCCGAAACACATGCCAGACAGGAGCACAAGTAGCCTGTTTAAGTGGCTTGGACTAGACATTAGATAGGGCTGTGTGTCGTGTTTCAGCCTCGCAACCTTGGCACCGGGCCAGCCGAGAGTAGTGTAGCAAATAAAAGGATGGGTCAATGGGATTGCCCAAAACAAAAGTGTTGCAGTGAGGGTGGCTGCAACAAACCTTTGAGTCTCCTGATGCTGCGGCGGGTGGAGGTAGAGGAGTGCCGCAACCTCCAAGAAGCGTCTCCGGCTGAGGAGTCACTTGGGGGCACAGGCACATACATGAACTCACACACTCACACCCCATCAATTGTAATCTGTTCGGCAGTAAAGGGAAAGGTCCTCATTTGGAGTTTGATGGAGAGGCTTTAATCCAACTGCACGTGAAGGGGTCCAGGGATGAAGACAGGGCTCATGAGAAATCCCAGGGTTTCTATATGGGGTACTAGGGGCAGAATTGAGAACAGGGTCCTGTCTCAGCTGGAGCGAATGGCTAGGAGTGCCACAACCTTCCTCAGAAGCATCCTGAAAAGGATTTATTAGTGGCACAGGCATGTCCAAGCCACTGGAGTGATTTAGTTCTTTTATAAATAGCAACTCTGTCCAGGTGATGCGGAAGAGCAGGACAGAGCCTTCTGGTAGGGTTCTCTAGGAGCTTTATTCCTTGAGGGTATCCAGGGATAGAAGACCACAGAAGATCAGAAAGGCTGGGAGAGCAGGGGCTTACATAGGAGAGGCAGGGGGTGGGGTTACACAATTTGGCTAATCGGGTTAGGGATTGAGAAATGGACCAGTCAGGGGAAGGATCAAAAACGGACCAATCAGCTGGGGTAAAAAAAGAGGAAGGAGAGAAAGAACCAGTGGGGTACAACCGATTAACATAGTAACCACAGAGCCTTATGGGGAGAATGCATTTTGTCACCATGAAGGCGAGAGCAGTATCCTAAGGTTTCTTCCTTAGTAGACCTTGCCACAACCCTGAAATCTAACAGCTTTCTCTCTGGGGGAGAGCATCTGTATTACTGGCTGGCCCACCGGCCTCCACAATTCCCCCTTCTTTATTAAGAAATAAGACTTCTCCAATGGCTTTTTTGAAGCTTCACAGTAGGCACAAAAACATAAGTAAAACAATGAGGATAACAACAAAAATCTAAAGAATGTTGTTAAAAAGAGAAGCAACTCATCCCTTGAGTCCTAAATGTCCAAACAGGCTCTCAAACCACTCAGGATCTTTTTCAGTTTTTTAGATCTTTCACGTCTTCTTTAAGCAGCTGGATGCTCCGGGAGATGGACTGGTTGTGATCAGACAAGTTGAAGCAGCAGAGGCCATCAAAGTCTTGGTAGCCATGCCCATGGACTAGCAGCAAGAAATCAATTGCTGCCCAATTTTGAAACATTGTGTGCCTGGTGTTCTCCTCATCCTTGAGGAGGTCACTAAGTGCTTTGGATGTTCTGTTGGCATGCTTACTAATCCAACACCCCCAGTGGTGGAGCTCACCAAGACTTTTTGCAGCAGCTACCCCTGGGAGGAAAACTGATACTGCAACTCTTTTACTTCTTGGCCAATCTAAATGTTTGGAATCACAATTTTCATCAAATTTCGTGAATGCTTGTGTTTGGTGTGCCAATCTCTTATTTTGTTTCTAGTCTTGAAGGAGAGTTATTGACACAGTGCTTGAATAGCCCCACTGACAGTGTGACACTGGGGGCCAGAGAATCCCAGCTAGTTTGTACCCCGGCCCGATGCCAGGAGTGGCTGCCCTCGGACTGCTCGCTGTCCAAGTGGCAGTGCAGAGCAAAGCTGCTCTCTACATCTTCTGTGTATCTTTGGTGTCAAGGTTTGAAGCAAGAGTCAGAGAAGACTCTCTCGCAGAGGTCTTTATTCTCCAAGGTGGTGCAGGAGAGACAGAGAGAGGACAGGTCCCACGCTAACATTTTAACCAGGGGGCAGAGAGGGTGGGGCAGGTAGGTGATTGGCCCCAATTCAACACAGGGCAGCGTCAGGATAGAGGGACAGGGGAGGGAAAAACTTGGGGTAAAACCAAAAATAAACCACACACCAGGGGGGTAACAGGAACAAGCCATAACTTACCAAACTTAACAAAACCCACCACCACAACAGTGCCTGGGGAATCTCCGGCTAGCCCCTTCCTGGACTGTGCCAAGAGTGGCCACTCCCTGACCACTACAGATATGGGTACCGGTAGAGCAGGGCCGCCGCTCTCCCTAGCAGCAGCAAGGCTGCTCTGAAAGGCACCTCGGATGTTATGCGGCGAGGATTGGGGCAAGAGAAAAGAGAGGGATCTTCTGTATGGTTCCAAAGATCTTTATTCCCAGGACAGTCAGGGACAGAAGACAAGAACAAGGGCTGAACCAGGATTTTTAAACGGGAGTGGTACAAGGGGAGGGTACAATACATGAAACAATCAGGGATAAACTGGGGAGGAGCTTGAGGAGGGACTTACAAAACAAGGGCCAGTGGGAGAACACACGGGGGAGGGCACAATTTGAACAACCCAATGGGTCTTCAAACAACACAGAACCTTCCAGAACTAGGGGAAGGGATAAACATAGATTGACAGCCAAATAGGTGGGGTAATGAGCAGGAGTTTGGTTCGAGGGAGGATTGATGTGGGACATTCTAGAACAAGGGGAGGATTGACAATAGGGAGAGGGAGGTGACAACTTTGGGTGAAACCATCCATTTAGGCAGAGAATATGGGCTAACCATTCAAAGAACTTGTAAATAAAGGAGAACACGCTACCACAGCCTGCTAGCTCCCAACAACGCGCCAAGAGTGGCTGTTCCCAGATGCAATGTAATCACAGTAACAGTAGAGCAGGTCTTGCTCTCTACGGCACAGTGGTGAGCTAAAGCGCCGAAGGCAGAGACAAGAACAAGGGAGAGATCTTCCGTATCGATTCCAAGGTGATTTATTATTAAGGAGGGTCCAGGGACAAAAAACCCTGAGCCCTGATGTGCGGGGATTTTTATAAAGGGGAGGATCTAGAGGAGGGTACAAATTTTCAACCAATAGTTAAAAGATGGGGAGGAGTAACACAGTGCCGGAGTCCTCCAGCTAGCCCTCAGCACCACGCCAAGAGTGGGACAAACCTCAGGAGCAGATGACCTGTGATCCGGCTTAGAGCCTATGCTCTATGGCATAAGGCTGTCACAAGGCACAGGCAGAGGTAAGGACGAGGGAGAGGTGTTTTGTGTAGGTTCCAAGAGGGTTTATTGTTGTGGCATGCTTTTCTGATGTTAATGCGCTTAATGGGGGTGCGACACGCCCCCTGAGGNATGGAGTGGTTTGGGTGGGAAGGGGCCTGACACAGTGCCTGGGGAATCTCCGGCTAGCCCCTTCCTGGACTGTGCCAAGAGCGGCCGCTCCCTGAGCACTACAGGTCTGGGTAGCGGTGGAGCAGGGCCATGGCTCTCCCTAGCAGCAGCAAGGCTGCTCTGAAAGGCACCTCGGATGTTATGCGGCGAGGATTGGGGCAAGAGAAAAGAGAGGGATCTTCTGCGTCATTCCAAAGGTGTATACTCCCAGGAGAGTCAGGGATAGAAGAGAAGAACAAAGCCTGCACCAGGATTTTTACACGGGGGTGGTACAAGGGGAGGGTACAATACATCAACCAGTCAGGGGTAATCTGGGGAGGAGCTTGAGGAGGGACTTACAAAACAAGGGCCAATGGGAGAACACAGGGGGAGGGTACAGGTTGAACAACCCAATGGGTCTTCAAACAACACAGAACCTTCCAGAACTAGGGGAAGGGATAAACATAGATTGACAGCCAAATAGGTGGGGTAATGAGCAGGAGTTTGGTTCGAGGGAGGATTGATGTGGGACATTCTAGAACAAGGGGAGGATTGACAATAGGGAGAGGGAGGTGACAACTTTGGGTGAAACCATCCATTTAGGCAGAGAATATGGGCTAACCATTCAAAGAACTTGTAAATAAAGGAGAACACGCTACCACAGCCTGCTAGCTCCCAACAACGCGCCAAGAGTGGCTGTTCCCAGATGCAATGTAATCACAGTAACAGTAGAGCAGGTCTTGCTCTCTACGGCACAGTGGTGAGCTAAAGCGCCGAAGGCAGAGACAAGAACAAGGGAGAGATCTTCCGTATCGATTCCAAGGTGATTTATTATTAAGGAGGGTCCAGGGACAAAAAACCCTGAGCCCTGATGTGCGGGGATTTTTATAAAGGGGAGGATCTAGAGGAGGGTACAAATTTTCAACCAATAGTTAAAAGATGGGGAGGAGTAACACAGTGCCGGAGTCCTCCAGCTAGCCCTCAGCACCACGCCAAGAGTGGGACAAACCTCAGGAGCAGATGACCTGTGATCCGGCTTAGAGCCTATGCTCTATGGCATAAGGCTGTCACAAGGCACAGGCAGAGGTAAGGACGAGGGAGAGGTGTTTTGTGTAGGTTCCAAGAGGGTTTATTGTTGTGGCATGCTTTTCTGATGTTAATGCGCTTAATGGGGGTGCGACACGCCCCCTGAGGCCCTGGTACCCTTGAGCAGTCACTTGCTGATCGGTGTGGTGAAATTAACGAGATGGGCCTCACTTGTGAGTCCAAGGATAGACACAAAATGTGACTTAACTCAGATGTGAGACAGAAATGAGGACCCTGAACAAAGGCAGGACAGTAGGTTTTAAGGAACCAGGTGAGGGTGGAGCTTAAGATTAGGGATTCAATAAGGAAAGAACTAGGGAGGAGCATAAGGTGGCCTGATAATATCTCAACCAATGGGGAGGATGTCGGGGAGGAGAACAGTTCAAGCTAACCTTATGGGGCCTCGAAAACTAGGGGATTTCCAAACTTGAGGGGCTGGCATACAGTGAGACTGACCGAACATTCTGTAACAAAGTGTAGGTCTAAGGGAAGATTGACAACTGTGTAAAGGGATACAGCTTAGGGTTAAACTACCAATACAAGGAAAGAGCCAGGCGGAATACAGAACAAACCATTGAAATTAAAAGGCAGTTGAAAAGATGTCGTGAAGCATGCCTCTCGCTGGTAAAATGGTGAGCCTTTGGAGCTCTCATGGTGTCAGCTCCTGGTGGGGGCGTGACACTACCCCCGGAGCTCTGAGAATTCTGAGCAGCTGCCGCAGGATCAGTGCAAACAAAGGAGCAGAGTGGGCCTCACTTGCAAGTCCGGGAATCCATTTATTAAGAAGAACTTAACACGTAACATAACCCAAACAATGCGCAGGGGTGAGGACATAGAGCAGGGGCACTGTCGTGGTTTTTGAGGGAAGGGGTAAGGGAGGAGTTTGGGGTTAGGGCCCAATAACAAAGTAATCAGGGTGGAGCATAAGGTGGGGTGACAAAGCTTGAACTAATCAGAGGAAACAAGGGGAGGGTGCAACTTTATCTAAACCAATAGTATATCGAGGAGATCAGAAGATTCTGGGCTTAAAGGCAGGGTTAGGGAAGGATTGACAACAGTTAGGTAGGGGCAGAAGGCAGGAATAAGGGCAAAGTGACAAGTAGGTGAAGGAGAGGAGAATGAGAACCGAACCAGCTATAGGGTGAGTTGGAGCAAACGATTAAAGGTGCTGACAAATTACAATATAATAGGAAAGAGTTTACAGAACAGTTTACAGAATAGGGGGACATAACAAAAAGGAATTGAAAATACAATAAAAACACACCACAACAGTTTGTTCTCAAGGAAAAGACCTAGAACACAAGTGTGCATGAACTTATAAACAGAGGACGTCTCAGGGGAAGGTACAAATTTTCAACCAATAGGGGAAAGTCAAGAGTGGATCATGAGATGGGACTTACTATACACAAACCAATGGGGAAACTTAGAGGGAGGGGACAGTTTACATTAACTGTAGCAATGTGTTTTTATTATAAGTTAAAATGGTTTGCTCCTTTTTCCATGTTGAATCTCAAATGGTTTTAGCCTGTCCTGTTTGTCCCCTCCCTGTCCCAATGCCANATGGACAGAGCACAGGCTCTGACGAAGGCACACTTACAATTAATCAATGGGGTGTCGAAGGTTAGAGGATTTCCAGAGAGGATTTCTAAGCAGTGAGTTGGGACAAGAGAGGATTTACAGGGAATGTTAGGAACAAGGGGCAGATTTACAAGACAGAAAACTCAGTGGGAGGACACAGCCTTGGGATGAACCAAAATGCAGGGGGATACAGAACAGTCCAAACTGTTGCGAGTTCCCACACGCTCTTCTCTTTTTGATGACACGCAGCATGTCGGGGGCAGCTTGGATGGTGGGAGCTCCCAACAGGGCACAACACTACTCCTGGAGCCCTGAGATTCCTGAGCAGTGGCAGGCAGGATCAGCACGGAAAGAACAGAGCAGGCCTCGCTTGCCAGTCTGACAATCAAATTTATTAACGCAAGGTCTAAGTCAAACTGAAGGCAGAGGCAAGAAACCACTATAACAACTGAGGAAACTAAAAGAACTGCCCCCGGCACAGGTCGTGCAGGGGGTTATAAGGGAGTTGGGATAGGGGTGGAGTCCAGTGCTGAAAACCAATGGCAGAACAGCTAGGGAGGAGTCGAGGGTGGGGGTAAAAGAACACAATCCATTCCGGGAACATAAGGGTGGATACAATTTTAACATAACCAATGCCACATCGAAGAACACAAAAGCTTCTGCAAGTGAGGGTGGAACTTAGGGAGGATTGACACAGAGGGTGTAGGGAAAGAGAACAAGGGTTAAACCAACTATTAACTGTAGGGGAAACAGAACAAACCATTTGGGATATTAACAGAATACAATGCAAAGACCAAATGCTCACAAAGCAGATCTACAAAACGATTTAACATAACAAGAAAACACACCACAACAATTGACAACAAACCACACCACCCTTTTTCTGTTTAGAAGGAGCAAGTGTGGTATAAAGAGACTTTGGAGTCCTTTTAAACTGCCGGGTAGACTTTCTTCCACCATGATTGTTCTCTTGGGACTACTACTCCATTTACTTCAGCAGTGGGGAAACTACCTTTTTTAAACTCTTAATTATTACTACTTTCAGGACTCCAAAGGCTGTTAGGATAAGAAACACAACAAATAAAACACACAAAACTAATTTAGTAACTGAACCCAACCATCCCATTAGTCCCCAGTTCTTGAAGATGTTGCTCATCCAGTGCTGTGTCTCTTCTTTGTTGTTCCCGAACAAGTCTTTCATCTTTTAAATGGAGGCATGCATGCTTTTGCTTTTTGATGACAGGTTAAAGCAACAAGTCCTTCAAGCTTGTCACGCCCATGACTGTGCACCAGCAGAAGGAAATCTATGGCAGCTCAGTTCTGTAGAGTTGCCTTCCTGGTGATTTCCTCATCTTTAAGGAGGTAGCTGAGTGTGGTTGACATTAAATTGGCCTGGTTTGTCACTCAGCACTCTAGGTGGCCCAATTCACCTAGAGCTTTGGCTGCTGCAACCCATGGAAGGAAGAGGGATGCAGCAATTCTTTTGGACTTGGACCAATGAAAAATTTCTGAATTACAATTTGGGTNGTTGACAATGGATTGTCAACAGCCGCCATTGACATGCAAAGATGGTCCTGCTTAAGTGCACTGGCCAGGGTTACCCAGACGGAGTTGAGAGATGATTCACACCTCTGAGGACTGGATCACAAATATCAGGAACCGCAGGCGATATGGCCACATATCGGGGACAGGATGGTCTTAAAGAAAAACAAACAGGACAGATACCAGCATTTTAAAGACAACTTATAGTTTTACACAAAAATCTGCCTTCTGGGTCTGCGTTCTCCTGTTCCTTCTTGACGGCACCAATG
>VYZR01061758.1:25108-35912 GCA_013400675.1 Oxylabes madagascariensis
TGCATGCTTTTGCTTTTTGATGACAGGTTAAAGCAACAAGTCCTTCAAGCTTGTCACGCCCATGACTGTGCACCAGCAGAAGGAAATCTATGGCAGCTCAGTTCTGTAGAGTTGCCTTCCTGGTGATTTCCTCATCTTTAAGGAGGTAGCTGAGTGTGGTTGACATTAAATTGGCCTGGTTTGTCACTCAGCACTCTAGGTGGCCCAATTCACCTAGAGCTTTGGCTGTTGACACCCAAGGTAAAAACAAGGAGACAGCAGCCCTTTTAAAGTGCGATCAGTGGATAATTTCTGAATCACAATTTTAATCTAATTGTTTCACGCTTCCTTTTGGATGGCTGAATTATTCTTCTGACTCCAGTTTATAATCTGGGTTTTGTTGGGTGAGAAAAGGGACAACTGGCCTATTGTGCATGGGCCTCTGTAAAGGTGAGAGGGGATTCCTGCCCACACCCAATCCTCACAAATGAAAAAGCTTCTTTTATTTAGTGTTTTAGGTTTTTCTACTGAAGAGGTGGTTACTTTCCTTACTGTGTTTGCACCATTTGGAAGCCATAAATTCTTTCTTATATGGTACTACATTTACATGTCTTTCAGGCCTGTAGACAGGCTGGTAATCTACCTGTGAATACGAAAGATTGCATGGGCAGAACCTAAGAGCTCAAACTCCTGAGGCTGTTGGTCTACATCTGGTAAGACTTTCATCCACGACTTCCACAAATCTAAGGGGTTATGAGAATGGGAACTTAAAACTCTGCACTCTTGCAGTACCAGAGGGTGACGTGGGTTAGAATGAAAANATAGTTATATCTCTGGGCGGACTGGCTGGCTGTTTAGATGTTTTTGGCAAGTATGGTTTGACCCCCAAAGCTGGCTTTGGGGGACCCATTTCAGCCTGGAGGGTGTAGATACACATGCATCCTCCAGCTTCCCCTGCAGGTCCACAATACAGACCTGCAGTGTCTGCACTAGCGCTTTCAGGGACTTGATTGCCCCTGTCTCCTGGCAATGCCAGGCAGCCCTCTCTTGTACAGCAGCAGATAGAGCAGCACCCAACACCACACAAAGGGAAGATTTCTCTGTCCCTGGCTTGGAATTGGCTTTTGCCCACAGGACTGAGACCCAGTCTATGACTATTTGGACACCATGCCAATGGTACCTAGCCCACTCCATTCCAGACACAAGGGAGTCTTTCTTTGAAAGCTTCTAAGAAATCCAATAAGGGGGTAGATGGGTCTCTTTCCCACTCCCCTATCACAGCACAAGCACTCATTGCTACTGGTTCCTAGTCATTCTTGGCCAGAAAACTTTTGGGGAGGGTCACACCTTAAATCTTACATTCTTTAAGTGCCTGAACTAAGTACCCCTCAAAAGCACACAAAAGATTTTCTTAAGAACACACTCTGCAAAAGTGAAGGAGCAAAACAGCTCTCTGAGGAGGATCACACCTTAAAACCCTTAGGAGCCCTGAAAAAGCATTTCTCAGGGGAACAAACCTCATGGCACACAGAAAAAGGGCAAAGTGCTTCCCTTCCACTGCAGGCTGAAAGTAAACACGGTCAAACCTCGTTTTGTAGGCTGCATTCAGGTTCGTGTTGGACTGGGTGTCACAAGTGTGACATCAGTGTTCAGGTTTATCCAAAAACTCCCAGACATTCTTCACATTGTCAGGTAAATCACCAAGTTTACTAACCTTGCTGTCTCTGAGGTTTGTATCTTGTAAGAGGTTGATGCTGGCCAAAAACCCGCGCACCCACGAAAAATTATTCTGCCTGTCTGCAATGTGGGTCATGCGTTCTGAAGAGACAATTAACCTCAAGTGAGAAATTTGCAAGCCCTAAGTTATTGCACTGAAAAGTAAACTCAAGGTATTTTCACCTTATTATATAAGACACTATAAAACCTTCAGTTCTTACTAGGGAGAGAGAATTTCCAGAGCAGAGATGAAAAGGTAGGATGAAATTAATAGAAATGCTGAAGTTTGGGGTTTCCTTTTTCTTCTTCCCTTTCCTGCTAGGATATCACTGAGTGAATACAGTTCCACTGAGGGCCCATCTGGTGGCACTGTTTGCTGAAGTCTTTATTTCACAGACTGAAGGACAAATCCTGTAGGGAGGAAAAGAGAAGGAAAAGGACAAATCTTGCTGATGGAGCTTTTCATGTTGCAGTGGTCAAGTGACATGGTCAAGCCTCACTTCATGTGCCTGTACTGTCATGTTCTTTTCAGTCCCATTCCCAGGATTCCTGCACAGAGAATGTTGACCTTTTTATTTCTCCCTTTTTATTATTTTCTTTTTTCAGTTAGAGCAAATAGAAGAGAATAAAAAAAGATCTATTTTTAAATAAATGCCCAAGTACGTGAAAATCTACAGATATATGTGTATGTATGGCATACTCTTTTTTTTTTCCTATCAGAAATATGGTAGCACTGAGCCAGTTAAACTTAACACTTCTATGTAGGAACTCGAAAATTTAAAATGCAGATGTGCTAAACACATAGCTAGAAATCTCTTGTTTATTGGTTCCTATTTTATACCTTAAAAAGCATTCAATATGCTCCTGCTTGGAACTGCTTGTGAAGATACTTCTGCTCTTTCACACTTTGTGCAATAATTAAGAGTTAATATATCCCTTTTTCTTGGAGGGAATACAGCCCTTTAAAGTCATTGATATTACTGAAGTCTAGTTGCTTCACTTGAGATATCTGATGGAGAGATTCAGATGCCTAAATATACATGTCCAGGCCCTTTAGATGCCACGGGGCATCCAAGACCCATGACTCCTCCAAGATCCAAGACTCCTGAGGAAAAGTTACAGGGAATGTGGGGCACCCAGAGTCCCATTGGAAAGCCTATGGGCACCAAGTGGGAAACCACATGGAATTCTCTCTCTCTGAGTGTTACAAGACCTTTGTAAAGTCAGGATGCCTCAGCCTTCAAGGGAAAGGATTCAAAAGCTGCTCATATCTGTGTGGCACTGGGCTAGGAGCTCCTTCCAGCTTCCCCTCCTGCATGTATCCTCCTGTCCATTTATTTTGTGCTGCCCTTGGCATTCTTAGGATCCCATGTCTCAGGGAAGCAAAGAATGATAGAAGTTTTCTGCTATTTTATTTAATAAAATTGTTACAGCCAGAGTCAGCACAGGGGAGGGTAAAAGGTCATGGCTGGGAGGAAGGGACAAGAAAGAATGATGGACACCTCCACTTCTGGCAGCAGAAGCCTATCATGGCATTTTTTCCATTTGAATCAGCACCTCTTTTTTTCCCCAGAGGGCTTTGGTGCTCTCTCCAGCAGGCCAACTTGCTCTTTTCAGTATTTCTCCCCCAGATATGAAGTGGGAGGATATTTGTCATCCCCCTCATCATGGCTTACACCCCCGGTGGATCTACTCGCCAAACTTTGTAGTGCTGGGTGAGTCATGTGGATTTTGAAGATGGGGTTCAGCAGCTTTTATGTGAAAAGTATCCCACAACTAAAATTGCAATTAGGTATGTTGGGATATTTCTGGAAGTATCAGCAAACTTTTGGCACCCAACTCCAGATGAACACTTGTGAAAGTCTTGTAGTCCTATTCAGAAAGAGATGTGATAGCTCAGCCTATCCTACCCCTCTTACCTCCATATTCTCCCCATAAAATACTTCCAGTTAAGTAGGGATAGATATCATTTGCGGTCACTGTGAAAGTTTGACAAGTTCAGGATCCCTTTCCTAATCAAGCCATTAACTTTTAAAGATGAAGCAGAGAAGAGCACAATGTAACAGCAATAAAAATAATTAGGGTTGGAAATGAGTCTTTGTTGCTGTGAATTTGCAGAGGAAACCTGAGTTTTGATATACACTGTTATTGTCATGCTGCATTGGTATTCAGACTGATGGTTGCTCAGTGAATCTCACTCTTCTTCTTCCAGTATAATGTGAGACAAATTTGCACAAGATGAGAATATTTACGTGTTCAAAATGCAGACTTCCAGCCTGATACTGTAAGACAGGAAGTTTGTAATTGAAAATTAATTCATACTGGAAAGTGTAGTCAATAGACAATTACTGAGATACAGCTTGTGTTTATTGCTTGAGGAATTTTACACAAGATTTATAACAACTAAAACCAATTACCTATACGTGTAAAGAAAAGTCTAAAAAGATGAAACTTAATTAATGTAGAAGCCTTCAAACATTCTTTATCTCCTGCAAATAATCACCAGCCAAACAGTAATTAAAAAAAAAAAAAAAGGATATGAAAGTCAGCATGTTATTTGTGTCAAAAAAGATTACAGAAAAATCTCCATATTGTTCACAATTCTTGTTCCATTAGTTTTGCAGAAGTGTGGCACCACCACTTTACTCCAGAAGAGTAGGAGGTGAAAACTGGATATAATGTTGGTGAAATTGAAGTCAAGTAGGCACATTTTTTTTTTAAGTATTCAGGTGCATTGCTGATGCTCCCATCTTCTGTACCTGCTCTCTAGACTCCTCTGAAAACCCCAGAAACGTGGGAGTTGCATTCTTCATGCAGAGAGTTCAGAAGGAATTTCCCTGGATGTATTAATTCCCATTTGTGGGAAAAGGTATTTGACTCCTGACCCAAATCAGAATCAACATGCCGTTCAGAGCTCTGACAAGAAATTCCTAATGATGTCAAAATGACACTCTTATACCAGAGGCCACTTTTCAACCCCTTTCTCTTGACCTGTAGTCATGTTCATTAAAAATACTTTCTTGGGACAAGTTACATGGGTGCAATTTCCCTGCTCTTGGGAGGACTATGAGGTACCTTGGAAAATGTTCATCCAGGTCTGGGCTCCTCAGGACAAGAGAGACAGGGAGCTCCTGGAGGGGGCCCAGAGGGCTACAAAGATGATGAAGGGCCTGGAGCATCTCCTTTATGAGGAAAGGCTGAGGGAGCTGGGGCTGTTCAGCCCTCAGAGGAGCCCCAGCTGAGAGGGAACCCCATCCCTGTCTGTCCCTGTCCGCAGGGAGGGTCAGAGCAGGGCCCAGGCTCAGCTCCGGGGGCCCACCAAGGGCACCAAGGAACGGGCAGGGACTGGGCCCAGAGAGTTCCACCTGGACATGAGGCAGAACTTCTGTCCTGGGCAGTGACTGAGCCCTGAACAGATTGTCCAGAGAGGGTGTGGAGTCTGCCTCACTGGGGATATTCCAGACCCCTCTGGACACAATCCTGTGTCCTGTGCTCTGGGATAGCTCTGCTGGAGCAGGGAGGTTCGACCAGATGACCGTACTGTGGTCCCTTCCAGCCTTAAACCATTCTGGAATTCTGTGAGGTACTCAATGCATTGCATTTCAAAATACAATTTCAATTTTTTTCTGTATAACAAGAGTTTTAAAAAATCTCAGAGAGAAAGGATCTTAAAGACATAAAGCCAAAGAAGCCTTATCAACCAGAACTCTCAACATCAATTATAGAAGATAGTTCAGAATATGAAGACTACCTCAACATAGCCAAAGCCCCAGGGCATTGGCCAAATTAGAATAGTATTGAAGAATGGAAAGGTGAAGCCTCTTTCTCCAGAGTCATGGATTGTTGTCCACACATCCAGAACCAATTGCCTACTGGGTTCAGGTCTTGAAAGATGCTTTCCTTGGATTTTGTTTCTGGGAATCACCATTTTGGTTCAGATTTTGAGGGAAGTTTTGAGTCCTTCAGTTTTGTTTTTTTTTTCTCTTTGTGACTCCCATACTGAACAGATCCTGGTATGGTAACTGAAGGGCCTTTAACATTAGTGCTATCAGGTTTTTTCTTCTTTTCCTCTGTGAAAGACAATATTTTAGACTCTGAATGACTGAAACTGAGGTGTGGGTTCAAGATAAAATACAGAAGACATGTCCATTGGTCTGTAGAAGTCAAGTGGGATAAAGTAATTATTGTTTTTCTTTCCCATTTAAAATCAGTAAAAACCTGTTGACTTTAGTCTGTTGGTGAGTTAACATTTTTATATTAATATATTAAATATATTAATATATTTANAGCTTGGGGTTTGTGCTGTTTTTTTGAAGCTTCAGCAATCTTAGGGTTTATTTTAGATGCCGGGAAGGCACCTAAATCTTTAACACCTGCATCAAAACAGAATTTAATACTGAAGTGACCCAGAAGAGGGGAAAATATGCTGAGGGGAAGTGTAGTCTCCTGTAATTGTTTTTCATGTGAAATGTGTGAAAAGTGCAAAGCTCTCCTGTGGAAGTCACTCTTCCCCTTTCTTCTGTGCAAGGGGGAAATCAGGACCTGATGGCAGGACAGATTTGGTGCTTTGTGAGCAGTTTTGGGAACAAAAGACAAAACGTGTGCGTGGGCTGTTATGCACAGACCTCCTGGGTGACTTCTCAGCACTTGATTACACTTTAATTATTTTTGTAATGCGAAAGTGAGCCTACTCTCCTGAGGAGAAAAAACTGCTTCTATTAATGTATCATGTTATAGCAGGGGATCAGCAATTAGCTGTGTGCTTTCTATTCTGCTATAATTATTAATAATGAGCGACCTACAGGAGCCGTGTTTTCCACAGCGAATCCCATTCCATCCAACAGTTGGATGGGTTGTTTTGGTCACGATTTGAGAGATGGATCCAAGGCGATGTGAGCTGTGCTGAACTAAACAGAGCCGGGGCAGGCAGCTCTGGCAGGTGGATCCGCTGTGATGTGGTGGCACCAACAGCACCAGTTCTGGGAACGGCCAAGACAGGTTCAGAGGAAGCTGCCAGCAGAACACAGCCCACAGCCTGATCAAGGAGATTCCTTCCTCAATTTCTTTTGCTGCTATTAGCAGCACAGATGGTCTCTCCAGCAGTTAAAGGTACCTTCACTGCCTTTCAGAGAAAGCAGAGGAAGAGCATTTTGGGGGTGGATCATAAGTGCTTGTCCTGTTACTCCCTAGTCATCTGCCAACACACTGTCATAGGGTGGATGATATGTTGAAGATTGGTCTTGATGATATTGGATGTCTTTTTCAACCTCAGTGATTCGGTACTCCTATTACAGCACCATATTTCAAGCTACCAATGACCCGCCCAAAATTTATTGAGCTGCATTTCCAACCCAGACATCTTCAGCCATGTCTCACAGCAATCTCAGGAAAAACTATTAATAAATATTTCTCTTTTTTCTAATAGGAAAACCCCATTCTTACCACTGTTTTACTCAAAATGTGCAATTACTCACAATTTCTCCAAGAGAGGCTGAAACGTCCCTGGGCAAGTAACTACAGTATCAGAAATTGTATATGTTTGGTCTGAAAAATGCCACATGTGCAAAAGAGATTTTGGAAACCATATTTTTGACACCTCCATTTGGCTAGAACATGCCCCTTAGTAATTTTCTCAACTGTTGCTTGGTATGAAAAATTAATTTGTGGGAAAGAAAAAATATGTATGACCAAGTAACATACACATACAGAACAGACTGAAATAAATCTTCAGTTCTAACTTATCTGAATTTTCCAGATCTTGATACTGCAGCCTGATTTTTTTTTCTTCTAAGAGTGTTTTTGGTAAGTGTTTCTGGGCCAAGTAACTTCCCAGCAAAAGGGAGAACTTAATAACTGTAATTTTATTAAGGAGTCCTGCTTCTATTGGATAACTTCTGCTAGGAAAAGAGCTTTACAAGATTAGTGTCCCTCTGAGCAATTAAGTAGCAGGGTCCCCTAATCTCTGAAGTCATACACAAAACAAGTAGAGTAATAGATTTTGCTTCTATGGGATCATAACAACTATTTATTGCTTTTAATAAGTCTGAGTTTTCTTGGATCTGTCAGAATATCCTTCTGTACTAGAGTCAACGGGAGTAATTCTAACAGTCCATGGTGCTGATAAGGTGAAATCAGAATTATGACCAATGTATTTTTAATTTCTTGCATCGTGAAAGAAAAAGAGAGCCTAGAAAAACTCAGTGAAACTTCAAACCCTGTGGATTTTTAGCTCTTTGATAAAAACATGTTGTTTTAAAGTTTCAGCTTTATAGAACTTCTCAATTTTCCCCTATAGAGCATGTTTATAGTGGACTTGCACTATTCAAAGTATTTCAGGGCAGAAAACCACTCACATTGATCTTCTTTCATGGTTTTGTTTTGGTTTTGGTGCAGCTGTGACCAGGAGGGTGGGAAGGACCTGCCAAGGCTGTTTCCCCTCACACAAGTCAGGCAGGAAGCTCCTGAGGGGACGGAAGGTGTGATGGGCTACATCAGTAGCTTATCATATGCTGCTGTATTTTGTCAGGAGGGCCATATCCCAACATGTGACAGTCAGTCACTTCAGTAATTCCTGGAAAAATAAATAGGAACAAAAGTAGGGTGAATACTGGAGCTGGTCATGAATGCTCGCCTCCATGTTCTCAAGCAAGCAGGGGGATTCCAGTTCTGTGGGGTTTTGGCCCTGGGAAGCGGTATCACTTTGCATCCAGCTTCACTTGATTAAGGCACGTCATCACCTCACTTGTCTGGGCTGGAAAGGTGCTTGCAGGTGGGTTTTGGCTCAGTTGTGTTTACTTTTGGAGCCACTTGATGTCATTCACTAGTGTAACAAAACTGTGTGTACACAATTATTCGTCTGTTTGCTTGTGTTTATAATAGACATAGGTAGTAGGAATCATTTCTTGGAGTCAACAACAGCCTATCATTCTCTGCTTCACTGTGCTTTCTGTCCTGTCTTTTATACACAATGATTTTCTGTGGATTTTCTTAGATTTCTGTAGCCTTTTCAAAGCATTCTGCAGCTCCTGGAAACTTTCCCTCAGAAGCCAGCACTCTGGATGAAGGCAGGCTGTCCTGAAAAAGTGGGTATGTTTGAAAACATTTTCACAGCCATCACAAAAAGTTACTTTCATGATGCAGCCTTTAAAACTTGTGTTTCTTGTAGGACACCTGGGTAATATCTGAATTCAAGGTATGTCCTCCCATGTCAAGTACTCCTGGAAGCCTCGTGCAGAAGCACAGGTTTCTAAAGGAATTCAGTCAGGGACAGAAGCACCAGGCTATCAGAGAGAAGGGATTTCTCACTGAATAACCCTTCTAGCTCTGACCTCTCAGTCCTGAATCTCAAGGGAAAGTTACTCTGCACTCCACCCCCTCCAAAGAACCCCATACAAAATTGTTCGAAAACCAAATGTGTGAATTGGAATTCAAAGCTGCACTGAACACTAAAAATCTTGACTTGAGGTGTGAAAACACTGGCTTGAGGTGTGCTTTGTTTTCCTCCTTCCTTTTGCCACCTCCTACCTTTCTTAAAGGTGATGAATCCCCTGGCTCTGCCTTTCCCTGTAGAAGATTATCACCTTTTTCCCTGTGAACACTAATTTATGTTGTGCAGATACCAGTGATGTTTTACCTTACCAAGTGTAACATGGAACACTTTCAGGTTAAGAGAAGAGCTTGTGTGTCAAAAATCTTGGCTATTTCTGCATGCATAGCAGNCCCAAAAGGTTTATGTGAGGTTGTGTGCTGTGATTTCCATCAAGTTTAATGGTGTTTAAAATGTAAGTGCTCCAACAGCAAGATGCTGCTTGGTGAATTTTATGCTGAAGGTTTCTCTTAAATCCCCATAAACAGGGGTGTCTGGAATTGCTATAACTGTTTTTCACACTCACAGCTTAAATACCAGCAAGATTAAAAGTGCTGTAGAACTGAAGAACTGGAAAAATGCACATGGGCTCATTCAGCTCTCTGGGCAGAGGCCTGGTCCAAGCTCCATGAAAACACACAGAAAATTCAGCTTCAGCCCCTGGTGATGTAAAGGTGAGCTAGATCACAGAATCATAGAATCATAGAAAGGTTTGGTTTGGGAGGGACCTTTGAAGTCATCTCATTCCAACTCCTGCCCTGTACAGGGACACCTTCCACTAGACCAGGTTGGTCAGAGCCCTATCCAACTTGTCAGAGGATTTCAGAGGATTCTGACTTGTATTAACAAATAGAATCAGACTTGAGGCCAGTGCTAGCCAAATCAATCAATTTTGATGGGGTTTGATATTCTGAGTTCTTTAGAAGGAGCTGCCCAAAATCAACATTTAGGTATCTGATGTGCAGATATACCACTATGATGAATTTTAGGTATGAACCCAAATCATGATTTTGATATCTTCATTTACACACAAACCAAAACATTTTAAAAAATGTTGAACACAAGCCAACTCACGTAAAAAACAGCAATGTTGGCTCTGAAAATCCACATCTTCTTTCTCTCTCTACACTGCCATGCTCTTCTTTCACCTGCTCTGCTTGTTTTTCATTGCATTTGTTAATGCAATTTATTACTGCATAAAAAAAATACATTAGACCCAGACATGCACCATCTGTTTTTAGCTAAACTCCAGACAAACCACTTGGATCTTAGAACTCAAGACTTCTCAATTCTAAAAATGCTCTTTTTTTTTCACTCCACAAGCCTTCACAGCTCTGTATCTCCTTTATTTACCTTTTAGTACAGTTGGAGCAGATAAAGGAAGGTGACTTTTAGCCATGCTCATCTCCACACAAATTATACAAAATTTATGACAAAANTTCTCCAACAAAGAATTCACCAGCATTACTTAAGCTGAGGTCTGCAGACAACAATGATCCAGGATATGATCCCTAACCAACTTCCAAAATCGTAACAACCCATACTGTTCATTTCCAAATAAAAATTCTGACACTAAGAAGGTGTGGTGTTGCAGGAAATGTTTTGAATCTTAATGGTGATCCATTACTTTGAGAGATTTGATAAAGTAGTGAGTGTCTTGTCATTGCTATTGCACAATCCTTTTTCTGTTGTGTAACTCAGAAAATATTTAAGATGGATAATAATTGTCATTTGAAATAATTT
>VYZR01061759.1:3320-15578 GCA_013400675.1 Oxylabes madagascariensis
TAGTCATCTTTGTGGAACACAATTTTCCATATATTTCTGTGAGAGAAATCTCCAGAGAAGTATCCCTCTCCTTTTTTTTTTTTTATTTTTCCTTAGATAAAATACAGAATCTGTGTGTGGTTGAGACAATTTTCGGCAATAGGGTAGCTAAAATTCCTTCCTGAAAAAACTTGGGAAAGCACCAACCTTCAAAGAACCACCACAATTCAGGCAAAAATTTGGCAGATCTCATTAAGAGCTCCTGTGAACACTGCTTTTTCTCCTGTACTACCACCAGAAGCAGCTGAAAGGACTTCCAGGCATGCGGATTACTCTATGACCCCTTTCTGCCTGCATCGATTTCCAATATTCCAAAAGTTAATTCCCCACAGTAATATTCAGTGGTGAGAAAGAACAATATCAGCTTGGCAGGTCTGAGTAGGAGATTCTCACTGGTATTATTAACAACTACCACATATAGTAGCTGTTTGCAATTAGGAAAAGTACTATAGAAATTAAAAGGAAAAAAAAAACCCTCAGAGTTCAATATCCATAGAATTATTTCTCTGGACTAGAAAAAGTAATGAAGACATAAATCTTGGTACCATTTTTGTTAAAAAAGTAATATTCCATCTTCTGATTTCAATGGGCATGACATAAAATGGAAGTACATACAAAATCACCAACTATTAGAGAAAAATTTTAGAGCTTTTGACAATTTCTGAAAGCAAAAAAATGACCTTGTCTGTGAGCCCTAGAAAAGTTTCAGAAAAAAATAGCAAGAAAAAATAACGAGTTATCTTTTTGGGGTGCATTGGACTAGGGGGCGACTTATCAAAACTATTGCATTGACCTGAACCTGAAGAGAACTGAGAAGGATGCAGTTCTTGGCACATGGTAGCAACTGCAAGGTATTAACACCTAGGGCAATGTCCACAGAAAAACAAGTGAGAAAAAAAAAGCTCTCTGAACATTTTGCTAGCATGTAAAATTCCAGGTAGAACTCAGAGAGCAAGTGAGAAAGTGATCCTCCTGATTGCCCCAACAAAATACCCTTCTACAATAGAAGCAAGCTCTCTATCCTAGTCATATTATACTACAGCCAGCTTTTCCCTGACACATCTTGGTATGCCGTGCAAAAGTGAGAAACAGGAAGCAGGTTAGGACTGTACGTGTGGCACTGCTCCTAAAAGTGCTCTGCTGAATTAATGTCTCATAGAAGGCACTGAGTAAATAACGAAGAGGCAGTCCAGCTGATTCTTGGATGCTTGGCCATGACAAAAGCAAGTACTGATAGCAAAAATAATGTCTTTACATAAACAGTTATTTGTCTTTTGCTGATATCTTCAAAGAGGAAACAAAACATCTGGGGGATTCATTTAAGAAGTTCAGAACGGAAATGTAAGGTAAATATTAGTTATAGATCACAGACTAGGAATGCTCACCCTTTTTGTTACACACGTTGTGAAACTGAAGGCATATTTGCTCGTAACAGTTTTACGTGTAATTTCTAACTGGAAATCCTCCTTTAAATGCAAGGATACAATGCTTGTACGTGACTGCAATCACATTCCCAGGGGCAACATGAACTCCGAGTGAACACCAGTCTTCTCAGAATTAGCATCCAACATAACAGATGTCAAAGCTCAATGTCACAATAGTGGCACATATTGTCAACACTTATTTTATTATGCTTGTGAATGAACACACGGAGCAGCCCATGCAAAAAGAAACAAAAAAGTCTCCGTAGCTTGTTTCAGGTTTTCATAGAGACTCTTCTTTCAAATTATAACTTGTTTATTATGGGTAGCATACTTAGCACAAAAGAACGCAGCCTAATAGGTTTTTAGATACAGCTGTAACATTGGAGTCAGCCTTGGCTTGGTGTGTTGCTGAAGCTAGTCGAGGTGCCACAACTCTTTTCAGATACACTTTTAATTGACACCTTTCTGTGCCCCCACAACATACAAACCCAGTAAGAGCACCATACAAGTTCATTAATTAGTAACATCAAGAACAGTTACCTCAGATGAAAAAGCAGCACTTAAAGTACGTAGTCACTGTGTAGAAGGCACAAAATGTTTCAGATCCTGCAGTGCTAAATAGGAAACCTCCTACAGCATGCCAGTATTCTTATACTTTCCTGAGGAAAAAATAACTAGCTGCTTCCCCCAAAAAAATGCCTCCTCCAAAACAACCAAACCACGACTAGGATAATGACATCACCACTTGGTGAAAGACCTTTACAGAAAAAGTAATATTATTCCATTGGGTAGATATTATCTGACTAGAAATACTTTTACCAGTAGCAATGAATGTTTTCCAGTGTTCATATTTACATGTCACTTTCAGTCAATACTTAACAGCATTTCAGTAACATTTTCAGCATGTTAAAATAAGATTAAGCTTAGCTAGAATGGTTACTTCTGATTATTTTTTTGTGTGATTTGCAGGTTCAAAATCAAATGAGTGAAAATGAAAAATGAAAGCCTCAAGACTACATTTACCATTGCCATAACAGCAAGCTGCATATGCCCAAATGACAAAGTTACCTCAAAATACTGAATGTATCTTTATGCTACTCTTGTTTCATTTTACCCTGTATGTAAATTGCTAAATAAACTGTAGGAGAAAAGAGAAAGCGTGGAGGCTGGTTTGGACCTTGGCATTTTTATTTTCACTGAATGTTTTGATTGTAGGGCGTGGGAAAGCTCTCCATTTTAACATCCCTTGCATGGCAAAAGGTCTGCTAAGATAAAGACAATGTATCATTATTATATTCATTGCCTATCATGCTTTGGGAAATTTTCAATTAAAGCATCAAATATATGACTTCAAACTAGCTATTCTAGCGCAATGTGGAATTACAAGATTTTGATAGCACCTTTGTTTCAGTACTATGCTTTATGCTTGGCCTTTCTGGAGGTATGTTAGTCAACTTCCCACAGAATCATAGAATATTATGAGTTGGAAGGGATCCACTGTTGTCCACAAAAAATTGGACTCATTACCTGGTGTACAATAAGCCAATAATTACACACTTGAGAGAAACATTGATAATTTTTTTCAGAGTTGCTCCAGCCTGGGTGCTCAGCGGTATTCCACAAATCAAGCACGCCAACTATCCGAACTTTTCACTATTTATACATTTTAACAAACAAAGGCATTGATGTTCAATATCTACAAGTTACATATTTCTCTTATTAAGTAGCATTCCATCTTTTATTGGTTAATGAGTCTCTTACTTTTCATGCTAATTAATCCGCATGCTCAGTCCTTCTCTACCTAGGAGTCAGGGGGTTTCTGGGGTCGGTGGTCCATGAGTCCGTGGCTGTGATCTCCACCTGCCAGAATTGCCTTTTATCCACTCAGAGCCGATTCAGCACAGTTACTGGGTTTATTAAGTTTCCTACTTATCTTGGGCGTTCTTCCAAATGTCCTTGTGGCCTCTAAATTCTGCATTCTTTGTATCTACTATTATTGCTACATCCTTCTTCCCAGGCTCTGCCCAGGTCTGAGATCATTGTAGCACGTCAAGGCCTAAACCTCAACAAGGCACTTCTACCGACAAGCAATTTGTTTTTCTAACACCGGGACATTGCAGGGTGCAATGAGCAACTGTATAAAGAATCAATATGATTTCAACAGAAGATGTTTATTGTTTACATAAGACTTCAGTTATAGTTTCTAGCTCTGCTGTCCATGCAAACAGGTCTCTGTCCATTGGCCAAGCCACTTGTCCATAAAGCAGGCACACATCCTTCAGGACATCTAATTGGTTAGGTGTCCCTCACCACGCTGTGTGTCTCCTGTCTTGGTTTTGCATTTTTCCCAGGCAGTTCCTAGGCTTCGGGTTTCCACTTTTATCCTGTTGTTGTCCTTAGTGGCCTTGATGAATCCCTGAGAACCCTGAAAACAAGACTGCAGGTGGCTTGCTAGCTATAAACAGTTTGGCTGGTACACAGAATAGCCGAAGTTGCGCAAATACATTGCTACAGGACACCACACAGAGCTTGCTTGTTAGCTGCCGTTTCACTGATTACATCTTCCAATTCCACATTTTGCAACGCCACGAGGATCGTCGAAGTCCACCGCTGGCGCTGCGCAGGTCCGAGGATCGCCCGAGGCGCCTGGAGCGCTGTCCGAAGGCTCCCGGCACGGGAGGCTCGGGGCCGCCGGCGCTTCCCCGGGAGCGGGATTGGGAGCGGGACCGAGCTCCGGGATCTCCGGGAGCGCCGCCCCCGCCGGGCGCTGACGTGTCCGCGGCGCCTCCTGCCCGGCCGAGCCACGTCCGCGGGGGCGGAGCGGGGCGGGCGCGGCCCCGGATGGAGCAGCGGGGGGAGGCGGCTCCAGCTGCCGCTCCAGCCCCCGCGCCCGNCGCGCTCCGGCCCCTCCCGGCGCAGCGACCGCGGTGTCGGGCAGGGCCCCGCGGGCACCGGCCTGGGGCCCGGCCGTGACAGCCCCGCCTGAGGTGGCGGCAGCGGGTTTGTCCCTGTCCCCGCTCGCCCGCCGTGCCGGTTCGCACATTCCCGAGCAGATGCGCTGGCTGCCACCCTGCCTTCCCACCGCGTCTGCCGCCACCCCCCGAGTGTCCTTGGCGACACCGAGGAGCGCTAATCTCTGTTTACGCTGTGGCGTTATCTGATTCACGATCTGGAAATTGCTTCCCTACTACTAAGTTTGGGAAGGCAGGAGAGGTGGGGAAGGCTTCTCGCCCGGCTCCTGCAGTGGGCTGCAGCACGCTCCGTGTGCGAGTCCCTCCCCAGAGCTCTCCGTTCCCGCTGTTGCCACATCATCAGCCCCTCTGACATCCCTCGAAATAACCATAAGGGGTCTGAGGGTATTCTGGGCAGCAGATGGCAAAGGGTGCCTACAGCCTATCTGTATGCTGTTCATTTTTAATTTAAAATCCCCCGCCTTTATGTGTAAGAGTTTTTGTAGAAATTAATTTTTTTACACACTTACAAACTTAAAACATTACATGAAATCACGGTAGTTAAGGCTTAGGTTAAGTATTGCATATGGTCGAGCAAAAGTCTTGGAGCGTGCCTTCTGAAGACACTTGAGAAGAGAGGTTGTGTTTGCTCTTTCCGGCACGGAGTGGCAATTCTTAAGTCCTTTGGATACACTTGTCCTGCTCAAGGATTCCTATTTCCCATGAAAATTATCAAATGTTTCTTTTAAATTTTGTATTTTTAGAAGCTAAGTCATTTTTCAGACCCATGTAAATCAGTCATCCATTCATTTCTACTCTTTCATATTCAGAAAATGTTACATTTATTAAAAAACCCCAAACCTGTGGTTTTGTGCACATGTTTTAGATCTCAGCCTTGCTTGCACGTGCTCTGAACTGCAAACAGACAGAACTTTGTCCCGTGGCCAATATTTTTATTAATCATATTTGCCCAGTCTTTGAATGTATGAGGTTTGGCTCCATGAAAGCAAAGAGGCAGTGGACTATCAGATTGCACTTTTCTTGGAGCCTTGCTCTAGGTCACGTTTCTTTTCTGACTGGTGTTGTGGTTCTGTTGGATATATGGCTATATATGATATTGAGGAGATCATAGTAAAAAAGACATTCTTGATGTTTCAAAACTTGAATGAAAATAAGTACAAAAAAATTAGTAATTTTTAGGTACCTTTTAAAGTGTCCTGTTGTCAGTGTACTAATAACTTGTTAGACTTGTTAGTCTTAGAGGAAACAGTACGTGCTAAATTGATTTCCTGGCAATATCAATGCCTTATTTTCACTTTTGTAATTGCAAAATTAAGTTATTTTCATAGGTTAATGTGTTCAAAAATTGAACAATAGCTTTTAACGTAAATTGGTTGCTGTCTGCAAATTTAGGCATTGCTGTGTGATTGCTGAACTTTTGGTCATCCAGCTGTAAATTTTTGGGTTTCAACTTAGTAGCAGATAAATGAGTAGGTAAGAAAGATTTTAGCAAAGGAATAAGGCTGAAAGATCAACACAGACATCATTTCAATAGGAGGTTTTTGCAGCTGAGGCTTCAACACATTATTGGACAGGTTTTTAAGAAGTTCCTCAAGCATTAGTTTGAGAATTGTACTTTAACATCAGTTTTTTGTTGATTAACTAGACATTTAAAAGACTTTCTTGTGTATGCATTTTGTTTTGGTAGGCTCAGGTTTATTGGTTGCAGCTCAAGATGCTACAGAAGATGAGGAAGCTGTGGAAGATACTATAGTTGAAGATGAAGATGATGAAGCTGAAGTTGAAGAAGATGAGCCAACTGACTTGGTAATTGTACATGAATGTTATGTCAAAAGTATAAATTAGACCAGAAGTGCTTGAAGCTAGATAACATAAATAATTGACTTTACTTACGTTGCTTTTTTCAGGTAGCTGTTTCCATGTATCTGATTAAACTTGTGTTCAGTTTGAAGTGTCAGAAGGATTTATCTTTTCTTTCTGAATTACCAGTTGAAAAAACACATGAGGACAACCTGATTTCTGACTATCAAAAGTGTAGGCCACCAAAAAAAACCCCAAAGCACCAAGTGAGAGAACTGCATTCTCACAGGAATCTTCTGTAGTCCTTTTCTATCTGAAGCTGCACCTCAGTAGACTGAGAAGAACATTGGGAGATAAAACTACTTCATTCTGGCTTCTTTGATATTGGTTTCTAAGCGACAACAGAGTTTTGGTTCTTAGTTAAGCTCAGAATGAATTCTGAAACCCTTGTTAGAAAAAATACAGCCAACTAAATTTACAACACTAATTCAAAAAATTACTCAAAAATTACGGACAGAAAAGTTAAATGTTTTACATAGTTTTGTGATCTGCTTATAGCAGTTGAATGTTAGCCTTGCTAGACACTTAGTGTGCTTGGCGTGGTGCAAAATTTTCTCAAATCTCTGATGTACATAAAGGAAGTTTGGGATATTAGTAGGAGAAGACTTGTAATAAAAATGCAGATTTGGTAAAGAGCTACTTGATTCTGTGAGATTTTACTGCTGTTGTTAAGTCAGTGAGCTTATGGTTGACCGACTTTGCTTAGTTGTAGAAGGTTTACTCTGTCAGTACTGACAAAATATTATTAAAGATTAAATATTACCTTTTGGATGTAATTTCCTTTTGATAAAGAGTCTATGACTCAAGTACAAAGTATGGTGCTTTTTAGGCAGTTTCTTTTATTTGTCACTGAAATAAAAGATAGAGCTTTTCATAGTGTTTTGGAATCAAGATGCTACATGCTCAGTTCTGGTCCCCTCATTCATGGTACACGTACGACTGATCCGGTAGGATTTCCACTGCTTCGGGAGGTTGTTTAACCGTTAGTCGAGACTGTTCAATACTGGGTCGGCCTTGTTTTTGCTTGGTGGGGGCGGTGATGATCCCATGATCCCCTTGTGGAAAATAAGCCCTTAATGCTTGCATTTGTCAAATTAAAAAGTGAATCATCACAAGGTGAACTTGAACAAGTAAGTCCATAGACTTATGTAGTTCTAATAGCCTAGTCATTTCCAGGCATACATAACAGTTAACTAATTAAAACTGACTAGAAAGCTGCTGTAAACAGTCCCTGTAGTGAAAGTAACCCATTTGTTTTATGGCTGTCTTTATTTTGGAAATGCTTGTTTTCTAACGAGAAATAGCTTAGATGTGAGCACTTAACTCTTAGATTCTATTCTGTTCCTTCCACCCCCAAACAAAAGCCTTACTGATGCTTTTTGATTCTAAACCCTTCAATAGAGCTAAATGTAGTTCAGATTAGTCACTGTGTCAGATATAACAAATAGCAAGATAAGTGCTGAAAGGGATGCTCATCAGATCTAGAGGGAGAACAGTGCTAATCCTGCAAGAGCAGGATTTGGTGCAAGTACTCGCCACTGTTGCATGCTTTGACACATGGGATTCTCATGAACCAAGCATGGTTTTTGCTTCACTGTTCATTATAGGATTTTTCAAAAAAAGTCTCTTGTCTTAGACAGAAGAAAAAGAGGAAGAAGACTTGTCAGGAGAACCTAAAGCCTCACCTAGTGCTGATACAACCATCTTATTTGTGAAAGGTGAAGGTAAGAGTCCTCTGCTAATCTACCGTTCTCTTTACTGTTGCTTAGACTACATCAGTGTTTGCCTAAAACAGTGAAGCTCTAAAACCACAGAGTCTGTTCTAGATGCTCTCTGTTTAGAATTGGCTGTGCGTGGTGCATGAGGTTTCTAATGATTGAATGGGTTTTTTTGTGTTTCAGACTTTCCAGCGAATAACATTGTAAAGTTCCTGGTGGGCTTCACCAATAAGGGCACAGAGGATTTCATAGTGGAGTCTCTCGATGCTTCTTTCCGGTACCCTCAAGACTACCAGTTTTACATCCAGAACTTCACAGCCCTCTCTCTGAACACAGTAGTTCCACCACAAAGACAAGCCACGTTTGAGTACTCCTTCATCCCTGCCGAGCCTATGGGTGGTCGTCCTTTCGGTCTGGTTATCAATCTCAACTACAGAGATGCAAATGTAAGCCTGATGCTCTAATTCATTTCAATCTTTGTAGTTCATCTGGAGGTGTCAGAGAGGAACTACTTAGTCAAGTACCTCTTCAGGATGTGAATGCCTCTGTGGTATTTAAGCAAATCAGTAGATACATAAGCACAGCAAATGACTGCCTACATGCACTTAGAAGTTGTATCAGCAGTGGAAGCTGGAGTGCCTACTACAGTAGGCAAGAAAACATTTGTGTTTTTATGTGTTGAGTGAAACTAGCACAACTTACTACCTTAAGAAAGTCTCATGCAGGAGTTGCTGCTTTCTAGAATTTCTACAAGAACATGGAAAAAGGTAAACGTTTGTGTATGTGTTGAAGAAATTAATTTAAAATGTTATGTGCAAACTTTGTTATAGGGCAACATTTTTCAAGATGCTGTCTTCAATCAAACTGTTACAATTATTGAAAAAGAAGATGGGCTGGATGGAGAAACGTAAGGAGACTGGAGATCCAGGTTTAGTTGGTGCACTGGTAGAACAGGTTATTGGTGGTGCCAGTGAAAATAGTTCTTGTATTGTCATTTTATTGAATGCTAGATCTGCTGTATTTTTTTTATGATGTAACAGCATTTGACAGACTGCAAATACAAACTTTTCCCAAAATTAAGATCTCTGTTATTAGTGGGGATCTTCTGGACTGGTGCTGTGTCAGTGGGGAGTTTATAGATGTGCTTTAGCTCAGAGGGCTTAAGCCTGGAATAGGACCTGATGTTATACAGCTACATAGCAATTCAAAGCTGTTAAACTTTTGTTACGCTACCGTTCTTTTTCCTAAGAGTTAAAAGATGCAGAGAGTCCATAATATCAGGCTGTGGGTCCTGCTGTCAGGACTGGAATGGCTTTCTTCTGGAACACTGCAGTGTAATCTAAGATTACATAAACCAAAAGATGTATTTGGAGTACCAAAAGTGCAGCAAAGAATGACTGAGTCCCTCTAACTCCTGTCTGTAGTAGGTATCTTTCAGGAGTGGTTTTTTTTCAGAGATTTAGGTAGATCTGACACACCAAATATCTTTCAGGCATATGCTGTGCTAAAATGCTTTTATATATTGTAGCACTGGAATGGAGTTGTGAGGTGAAGCTATGTGTTAAAAAAGTTGATCTTCAGAAATACTTCCAGACAATGCTGAATATGTGAATTGTCCTGCCATAGGTAGAAATTGCCTGTTGAGCAAGCTTCCTTTTAAAAAAGGTCATCCAGAAGAAATAGTTGTTGCATTAATTTGTATTTCTCAAATACAATGGTATAAATTTAAGAACAGTTGGTCATGTGAAAGCGTGTGATACTCTGAAAAAGAAGTTCTCTAAACAAGTTAAATACTAGAATCAGTTTGTGTGAACGTCCTGTGAACAGACAATTGCCCTATAACGAGTATTTCAATTAAGTATCTTCTTTAGTTTAACTCCATAATTTCCTTCCTCATAAATGAGAGTTCAGATGTTCAGCTTGGAATAAGTTCTTTACCTGTAAATTCCTTAATCCCCAAATCTATTTTAGCTATAACTTAGGTTTACCTCTTGCTAAGTATCAAACAGATACTTCAGATAAAATTCTTCAAAACAAACCAGAACACACAGGTTAAGAAAATTGATTTTGTAGGTAGAATTCTAACTGTGGAACACAGAGCAAGATAAGCAAGGGCTTTCAACGCTCTGTTGCAAATTAAGTGTCCTAGCAGTACTTTCCATGCAATAGCACGCTAAAAGCATATGAGACTTTTAAGGGTTTTATAAGTGATTAAAGCTGTCACAGACCAAAATATTGCCTGTGACCCAATATCTTGAAACTTCATGATGGTGCAAAAGAGTTCTTGAAGTTACTACATTTCAATATTCATTTATAACATTTTTCTAATTTATACAGCATTGTTCAAATGTTCTGTTGTTCAGCATTGGACATATGATTATGGTTTCTAAAATCCAAGAATAATTACATGATAGTTGTTTGAACTGTAGTTTCAGATTCCTTGGGTATTTTCCCCACTTGCCCCCTACAGAAGTTCTTAGGAAAGATTAAGTGGATGTGTGGCCAAAGTTTGGCTTGATTTCTATGCCTCTTGATAAACTGTCTCCAAAACTTGACATTTTTAGTTAATGGTTTCTTAAACTGTTTTTTAAAGGATCTTCATGTACATGTTTCTCGCTGGACTTGGTCTGCTGGTCATTGTTGGCCTACATCAGTTACTAGAGTCTAGGAAGGTGGGTAGTGTGTTTGTCTGTGTACTTGTTAATACAAGACCTTTCTGATGTGAGGAGAAAGCAATTCAGTCATTGCTTCTGGTATATGATGGTAAAGGTAGAAGATGAGTTTTTAGAACCTTAGAGGTTACTGGGGAAACCAGAACGTTCTTAAAAATTATTCCTAATGGAAGATACTCGGATTGCTGAGCTCCTGCCCTTTGGGTCTGCCCTTTGGCTCCACACTGAAGTGATTGAATTGGAGTACCTTCTAATCACTGGATGTCTGTGTCTACTTATTGAGTACTTACTGGGTAGATTTTCCCCATGCTCTCTATTTCTGCCTATTAGTTCAATCCAGGTCAGACTTCAGGGGAAAACAGCTGTCAGTCCTTTGTTTAGTTCTTAGCAAAGCTTTGCCATAATGTTGGTTATTTAGCAAGGTCATGTGAGAGTATTGTGCTAATCTGAGAAAGCAAAATGAAACTTGTCATCACAAAATTTGACTTATCATCAGCAAAAGCTATAATGAATTTGCTAAAGTGTGCATGAAATCTTGGTGCCTTTATGTGGAATAAGTGTTGTAAGGTGTTAGAAGTGGTAATACAAATCTTAGGGGCATAAATTGCTGATGGCTAAGACAGCTGTGTACATTGACTAGCCTTAAGTTTGTACCTTAGTGAAATAATTGTAATTCACTAAATGTAGCATCTTTAGTAATTTCTAATACTTGTGCTATCCAAGCCTTAATTAAAAGAAAAATCTTTCTTCTTTTTTGAATTTTCAGAGGAAAAGACCGGTACAGAAAGTAGAGATGGGAACATCAAATCAGAATGATGTTGATATGAGCTGGATTCCCCAAGAAACTTTAAATCAAATAAGTAAGTAGTCTGCCTTTTACAAACTAGACCATAACAAACTTAACTTGACTGATTAATTGTGCCTGAGTAAGTAGCTGATACCAATTTCTTAGAAGAGCGTGTATCTTCTAGGGAATAACAAATTGTGTCAAGCACTGTGCTTAAGGATTAGATTATTACTTTAGCAGCCTATTCTTTGTAGAACAAACTTCATTGGTTGATAAAATAATGACTACTGGTGACTTTTACAATTTGTTCTGTAGAATATTTTTCAACAGTGTAAGATCTGTATCCAAAACCTGGATTGCAAAGATGGTTTAAATAGGAGAAAGTAGCTGTCATCTCAGAGTTTCTGTAAGTTGTTTGGAAGTTTACCTATAGACCAAAGTCTTAATTAAGCATTAGAAGTGTGTTTTAACTAAAGCCACATTAATACTCGTTATTGATGTCCTTCACAAATCCAGAAGTTCTACCTGATACCTGAAATGCCAACACTAAACCCCGTATCTGATTTCGTTAGACTGTGGATATTTCTAACTTCTCTTACTCTTTCTTCTCTTTTGCTTTCCCATGGCTTCAGTGCAGAGTAGAAGAGGTGAGGCAGACTCTCGTGAGCTGCAGAGTGAACAGTGCTTAACATGTTGTCCATGTAATAATTAGGCATGGATAGAAGTACAGCTTCCTGCATGCTGTGACTGGTGATGTAGCATGAGCAGTGAAAGATGCAGAACAGA
>VYZR01061760.1:23997-45176 GCA_013400675.1 Oxylabes madagascariensis
ACTTGTACAAAAAAAAAAAAAAAACCCAAAAAAACCAGGCCCAGATGAAAGACATACCCAGGAAGTGATGAAAATTGACAAAATCACCCAGTGAACAGACATTAAGAATATGATGAATTATGTTCACTAAGCTTTTTATGAACTTTTGTAACACACTGTAACCCTGACTGTGATATGCTGTCTGCATGGTTATTTTCACCACGGTAAATGGTTAATTGTAGGATGAATGATGGCTGTAAACAGTAAAAGACTTTTTTAGCAGATTATCAACTAGGAGTGAAAATACTGAGATAGGTGGTAACATTCAATACTTTAGTTAAACAGCTACTTTAATTAATATAGCTAAAACTGAGGAAAATTTAAGTAAAATGTAAGTGAATGTAAGGCAGTACAAGGAATTTCAAACCATCCTTTTTTAAAGCTTCTTTAAAGCTCACCAACATGCTACTTCTACAGGAAAGGTGTTAAATATAAACTCACTGGTAACACAGGGTGAGAGGAAGAAGCAGCTGAAACATTCTTAATTGATACGTGTAGAAAAACTCATGTTCAGCAAGGAGCAGTTTAACATATTTGCTTTAATGGAACAAGAGGGGTAGCAGATGCTTCAGAAAGCTTTTACTGTTTATTATCTAATACTTACCAACTGTACCCAACCGGAAAATTCATTTACTATAGAATTCAAGGAAGTGGCTTCAGGGATAAATTTTTGCAGTGAGAGGCATGATCCTAAGTAGGCTTCCCTTCCACCATATCTACAGTATTTATTTCCCATCACAAAAGCACCGGGCCAACCCAAACCCAAATCAAGGGCACAGAAACTCACTCTGCATGTAACTGACAGTTCATAATCACTGGTGTTACCCCCATCAGAACATGACAAAGCATAATAGTAGAAGCTCGTTGTTTCCCTTTTAGCCACCACCGGGAGAGCACACTCCTTAGCTCTGAACATAAGAATTTACTATTCTTTATTTTTCTTCTTCTAGAATTGTCTTAAGTCTATTCCAGATGACATTTTCTTATGCATTTTTACCTCTCAAGGCCTATTATTTTTGGTAGTTTTTCATCACCACAAGAAATTTAATCCAAAACTAAAAAGTTATTGTATAACCTGCAGGTTACTCTACAACTCATTCTTGACATTCTTCCAACTCTCCACTCCTCCCTCTTCCACCTTTTCTTTGGCATAGAGAGAGCAATTAAAAGAAGAGTATTAAAGAATGGAATCTACCTGCAAAGCAAAGCAAAAGAGCCACAAGTAGAAGAGAAAGAATACCAAAAGCTGAAGAACAGACTGGGGGTGAAAAGTAAGCTATACCAAGCCCTACTTCAGTCACTCTTCTTGTTTCAAACAATATGCATGCAAAAACTTAGCAAAAGTAAAGGTATTATTACAAAAATATTAGATATGGCTTCCAAAAGAACTCTGATACTGACAGAAAATGTAATTATGTACTTGGGAACATATGCTGTGCCCTGAAAATACCAAGGAGATCACTAGTTGACTAGCATTTTAGAGCTCAGTAAAATAAACTTCCCCCTACAGTCACAGAACTTTCAATGGTTTTGGACAGATACCAGAACACATATTCAGTATGCTCTTTCTCCAATACAGTAGTTCTTTTCATCAAAATGCAACATGGATGTATTTTGTAATTTAATTCTTTAGCATAACAAGTTACTGGAAATATTGGTGCTTCTGTCTGTCAAAAAAAAAAAATTTAACAAGGACTAAACATACTGCATTGCCCATGTCCTCCATTACTTCTCCAAGAAATCTTCACAGCACACATACAAAATTCCAGAGAATCCTAACAACTATCTATATCTGTTGTTGGTGCCATCATACAGTAGACATATTCTCTATATTTCCATCAGTAAAAGACTTTGAATATTTACCCCATATAAATCATCAACAGAAATCAGATGCTAAATTGTGTCAAAAATTTAGTATTTGTGCAGCTAATATACACATCCTCAGCTCTTGCTCCAGACCCTCTGTTGTCCTTTTTCAAGGCACTGCAACTAGAGCAAGCAGTGTAGCCCGGCACAGGCAGAATTGTGTTGGTGCTGAGGACTCAACATCCTCCACTATCTGCAGCTAAAGGTGCTTCACTTAGGCTGGATCCAACCTGGTGCTGTGGACCTGAGGCCTATTAGCAACTGTCATGCTCCTGAAACAGCTTCTATCCTCAGTTCAGCCACAAGGAATCCTGTGCAGTCTAGCAAAGCTTAGCCAGTAAGACAAGTACAGGAAATTCACTGCACAAGCGCACACTCCCAAGCAAAGCTAAAGCAGAGCTACCCAGAGTTCAGAGATGAAGACCAGAGATAAGCAACGCCCCCAAGCACTTGCAGAAGTGCTTCTCAGCACAGCTGCTTCTCCAGAGCTGCTCTGTTGTGTCACACTACTCACTAAGCACATGAAGGTGTCTGGTACAGGAGAAGCACATCCCCAGTCCCAGCCCACCCTGCTGTGCGCTGGCACGTGTCACCGCAGTGCCCAGGCGCCGCTGGCACCGCACAGCACAGCCGTGGGCCCCCACGTGCCCTGCGGGACCACTGCTCGCCTGTGACCCCCAGCCCCACGGGCAGGAGCAGAGCAGGGCCCCTGGAGGAGACAGGACATGCACAATTCCTTGATGTCTGAAGCAGGCATACGTTTTAAGCTGCTTTAGGAACAAGATACATCTAAAGAACTTTGTTCCAACTGTGTCTCAAATCCACCCCTAACTTGGCTCCTAAATTGCAGTAAGTTTGCAAAGCTATTAATTCATCAAAAAGTGAGGCAAGTAAACGACAGTACTTCAAATGCATACATTAACTATTCATACAGCATAATAACTTAAAAAATGAAAAACAAAAGTTACAAAGTCAGGTACTTCAGTCAATACTTAATTTTCCAATTACATAATTGATGTTAAGCAATATTTACCTGCTTCTTCTTTAATAAATGACAAATCTTCTTCTGGATATGGGACTGATGGTTGCAACACTGAGCAATCTTCAGAGTTCTCTTCAGTATTAGGTGGTATATTATAAATAAATCTCTTTGCAGTTTGGTTTTTCCTTCTTGCTTTTCCAGGTTCTTGAACTGATTGTCCCTGTGCACCCATATCATTCCACACGAAAACTTTTCCCTCACCTTGAGATTCATTTTCAGCCATTTCAGGTGAGCTGTCCTGGACCCAACTGCAGTCATTCATTTGGTAGCTTTCCATTTGGCCCTCATCAATAGGGTAGGGATCATTCTCAGTTTTTATGCTACTTGCCAAGTTGGTAAGGTTTCGTGTTGCCCAGAAGCTGGCAACTTTTTGATCCCTTGGAGATAAACCATCTCTGCTAACAGATCTTCTGTTGTAATCCACTACAACAGTCTCTGGAGCTTCCGACTTTATACTTATGTTTAAGGCATCTTTAATGAAGTTGCGGCAGGACTGGACAACCTCCGTCATCTGAAGGTAGCTGGCCACCGACATCACTTCAATGGCATTTTGGCTCGTAAGCACGAGGTTACCAGAATATAAGAAGTCCAAGATGACAGAAAAACCTTGAACAGCAACAACGTCTAAATAGGTAACAGTGGTTTGGTTACGGCTTTCTTTGTTTGTAAAGCAATACAGAGTCTTAAAGAAGCGGCTGCCTGCAACCAGGATGTTCTTGTGAGCTCTGAAGACCCTCCCACTCACCACAATATTAACATCACAAAGAATGCCTTTCTTCCTCTGCTCGTTGAGCTCTTGCAGGAGCTGATAGCAGTAAGAGTTCTCATTTGGCCTGCTGTTAAAATCACAGTATCCTTCATTATTCAGTTCTGATGGTAACTCTGCCTCCTGCAATTAAAAAAACCGCACAAACATAATTAGCTCTTAATAAATGCTTTCCTTAGTTCCTCAGCACTACAATAAAGATATGAAAATAAACTAAAGAAGATCATTTTAAGCAAACTATTTTTTTGTTATTTATGTTCTTGGTCACAAAGGTAGACAGGAATATATAATTAACAAGATATTTCTGAAAACTAAAAATCATACTCTCATTCTGCACCTTCCACCCCCAAGTTTGAAACAAATAGAACAGTAGATTTGCCTTGAGGACAAAGAAAGGGAAATTTCAGCCAAAAGTAAGGAAATATATAGTTGAGTGTGTAGTACTTGTTGTTCCTAACCCACATATATTAAAGATTCAGGAGCCTCTCTTTCCAAAGATTTAACTGGATGATTCTTACATATCCAATCCCTTGTTCTTCCCCAGAAATGTCCACTTAAACAATTAAGCAGAATTCTGATAACTGATTCAACATTTTCTTCATGCTGAGATATGAATACATAGATTAGGTCTTTATGTCCCAATCTGCCACGAACGTTTTAAAGAAAACATATTGTTAAAGTAGATATAACAGCAAATATATTTCTTATACAGTTTTACAAATTAAGCATTTATCCTTTGCTTTTTAACTGCAGCAGGTTTAGGATTAAACAGTGTATCACATGACAAGCAGACAAAATACTGCAAATGACAAAAAAACCCCCAACTTAAGCTTCTATTACGATACTTAACTCAGACTTTCTTGAAATAAGCCTCCCAAACTTTCCAGTGGCAACACTGGCACAATACTTATCACACACACACACAACCTTTTTAAGATGTGATCTCAAACATGGCTTCAAAATATTGCTAAAACCTGATATTTTCAGACAATCCAACACCATTACATAATTCATTATTAAAGATTAGTTCAGACAGAGAGAAGTTAAGAGATCTGAACTAGATTTTAGAGCACATAGAAGACTTATAACTCATGTTTAGATAAAGATGATTCAGAGATGCTACAAAGCAGCAGCTAGGAGAAAGCAGAAAACACAAACTGGCATATTTGAAACCACACTTATATGGGTTGACATATGCTGCCATCAAGAGCAGCAACAATGACAGTCTGTTTCATTCTACATCTCCAAGATTGTCTCTTTTTTCCTAGCAAACAAGGAAAGTTCAAAACTGGATAGCTCCAAGCCAAATCATTATTTTCTTCTCTTATCTCTCAGAACACCTCACTGATTAGGGAGCATGGGGATGGTGTTAAAGCTCGCCTGCTTCAACATTAGAGGTCAAAATCAGTATTAAGAAGGTAATGTTAGCACTGTCATGAGCCCAAAAGCTACTCTGGGGCTGAAGTACACATTGCAGGAAAGTACTACTTTTAATTTGGGACTATGGCAGAAATCAGCTACATATATTTAAAAAGTCACTTTCCACCCCACAGGCTTTACTGGATTACATCAGTACTCATCTCAATTTATAATCCCAGTGTAGATCAGTGGAATGACAACTGAGGTTGTAACTACATCTATAATAGTGTTTACATCTATAAGCAGCAAATAAGGCCCAGTATAACCAAAACTGAAACTGTGGCATTCCAGCATCTCCTGCAGAGAAATTTCAGTTTGCTGTCACATTCAAGTTGCTTCTGAATCTCTACCCTTCTCAGAAATGCACTTCATTGAAGAGGAAGAAATAAAAGCAATTGGCTTTTATGTGAAAACAAGCAATAGATCTTTTCCCTCATCTTAATTTTTCCTGTGTACTTTCTGACACACCCCAAGTACTTCCCCAGATCAAGGCTGTGAAACAGTTTGCTCCAGATGTGGGACAGCTAAGACTGCCACTCTAAGTTCGCAGCAGATTTTGGTTCTGGACTAGCTTCCTGTCACTTCAGCAATGGAGCATTGCATAGTTTCAAAACACCAATTACACTAACACTGGATCAGATTAAGATGAAAATTACAGTACCCTGAAGTGTTGTCACGCTCATCAATCATCAGTGACTTGCACCTCACACAGTAAATGTTAGGTAGATGCTATGATAGCTGCCAATTTCATTCTCTGAGAACACATTAAATACTGCATAAAATTTAAAAGCAACCTACAGCAGTTCTTTTCTTTTGTCAAATGCTTGATTAAATAATGGAGATAGAGTACATTTTAACTAAGCGAGTATAAGTACCCAATCAAGCTGGGACAAAAAAGAAATTGATATTTACAACGTGGGGTTTTTGTTTCCTGAGAACAGGATGAGCCAGCATGGTGAGGAGGAGCTGCAGATCACAAATGTGCTACAAAAAACAAGACTGAAATCTTCATTATGATAAGACCAGAAGGTTGAGCGGAAAAATGAGATATTATGCAACCTGTGTCCAAGCTATAGGGGTGTGTGTTGGAGAAGATCGATCAGTATTACAGCTTTAGTTACCATTATAGCTTTACAGAAGTGGGTGCATAAACATTTCTAAAACTAACTGCAGTACAAAACCCAACTGTTTTACTGCTGGTATGGTACAACAGTTAACCCTACTGCCAACCCTATTCAAAAGAAGTCCTGACATCTGAATAGTTATCAAGTCTATGTACACCAAGAACGACAAGTAGAACTGACATCTATTATGAGAAAAATGAATAAAATAATATTACTTTGAGAGCTTTAGACATTGATACAGAAAAAATACTATACACTTCAACAGGAGGCAAGGTGTAGAAAATAATCACAGGAAAAAGTGTATTTGCAAACTTCTGTTACTTACATGACACAGCATCATAAAGGTTCTGTTTTTCTAATGAGAACAACAAACTAATGATATTTGCTTAGATGTCTATTATATTTTCAGAATACAGATCCCATGTTCTCATCAACTAGGTTACCTTGACACCAAACCACCTCATCCTTTAATAAACACTATTAAGAAATAAAAGATAAAAATCAGCACATTTTCATTTCAATTTGTGGAATCTTCAGTGCTCTAAAGATCGGNCTTAGATGTCTATTATATTTTCAGAATACAGATCCCATGTTCTCATCAACTAGGTTACCTTGACACCAAACCACCTCATCCTTTAATAAACACTATTAAGAAAGATAAAAATCAGCACATTTTCATTTCAATTTGTGGAATCTTCAGTGCTCTAAGTCAAAAACTTCTCTCTATGGGTGAAATTGAGAAGTGCTGTAAGAGAACAGAGACTGCTTAAGGAAACTAATACCGTGCTCAGTTTTGAATACTTTTCTGAACACACACAAAGATAAATTACTATTTTATATGTATAATTCATTAATTAAACTTGCCCAAAAGCTAACAGGAGCAGAAACAGATGATCAAAAACTGCTACTGGAAGTTTAGTTTGTTTAGTTTTCTGTCTCCTACTGTTCCATCAGCATACTCTGTCCTTGGGAGGAAGAACAGTGAGAGCAGAAAGAATTAAGAAAAACCCAAACCAATCTAACCACAGATTCCATCTCAGCTGCACGTATATGAAAAGTAGTTATGCCACATTTTTTAATCCCTTCCCCATTACCACATCTTGTTCTACAGCAGTTCTCTGTGCCCCCAAAGTAATTCTTACTCTGGTAAACGGATCTTCTAAAAAAGTAAGCTATCAGTAGCTTCTTAACCACATGCAACTACAGAGGAAAATAATCTCAAAATACGGTTCCATCAGCTGCACACGATGCTCCACTGTTACTGTACACACACAGCATCGATCACACACAACTCAGCAATTTCAATTTATTTCATTAATTGCCTAATATCGAACTGAGTAGTTTGATAAAAACATTACATGAAAATACACTAAGTGATAGTTTACTCTGAGGCCTGACTTCCTACTGAACTTCTTTGCTCTGCTAAGAGTAAGTCAAGAAGTTAACTCTAGAACACCGTAACGCAACTCTAACATCTGAAGCATGACTTCTATTCATCACTGCTCACATAATGCAAACAATTCCAGTTCACATGGAAAAAATAACACATCAAAGGCCTTCCTCCTTTTGGAGCGCTTCTGCTTTAAACCAACATGTCTGTTAGACTAGAGAAAGCTTTTCTGGCAGTATTTCCAAAGCTTAGCTTTAAATTATGTCCAGAAAGAAAATGTTTTAAGATGGTTTGAGGGGAGGAATCCCCAGCAGCCAATAAATCTGCATCTTATGGACCCAAATTCATCAAAGAATTAGAATATTTTGCTGTGATTTCCCAGTAAGCATCCATTTCTTAAGATTCTTGCAACACAATAGTCTGTTCACAAAAAACAAAGGTAGTTTCAAGATGATGATAGATTTCCTTAAGCTTTAACGCGGAGAAAAATTATTTTAAAAACTAGGATAGAAAAAGATTCAAGAATTTGGTCTTAGAAAGATGCATCAGCTGACACCTCAATACCCTTGCAGCTGCAACCACTTGTGATGTATTTTGGCATTCCAAATTAAATGTATCCCAAAAATAAACTGAAATCATCACTCATTTTTTCACAAGTGTAATATCCAACAGACCTATAGAAATTTCCACTGCTTTACTGTCTTAACACCTACAATTTCCTTTCTGTGCTTGAGTGGTGGCACTATGCCATATGTTTATTAGCAGCTGCTAAACATGCCCTGCAGTTGAGGCTTGTCAAGTCCATAATACATGTGTGTTGTCTCTAACACAAAGGCTGAAAGATCTCTCCCAAGTTTCATTAAATCTAAACGGCTTTGCTGCCTCATTATGTATGTTGGAAATACGGTCAGGGTACAAATTACCTACTTTTGTTCCAAGTATCTGGTATCATGGCATTTAGAAAAAAAAATGGGGCTATTGTTTTGGTATTAATTTAAACATATGTATCAAAAGAAATTCAAGTGCCATTAAGAGTATGAAAGGATACGGAAATTAAACATAGAAGGGAAAGAAAACAGAGATTCCTAATCAGGTTTTTGATAAAGCAACTGTAACGTGAAAGTGCGCCACAAAGAAAACTACACTGACTCCTGAAAAACTGCAACTCCTCCCCTCGTGAGAAGTTTTTAACTGAAATGTAATTGCAGAAGGATACACAAAGCACTGTTTTCCACTCAAAAAAAGAGATCAATCTCTTCACAGCTACCTTTGTCCCAACCTTATCTTTAGTACAGTGCAGAAGAACCACTGACTCATCTATCCTACTGTTTCATTTATTATCACAGTTACTACAAATATTTTTTTCTCAAACTATCAGTGGTATAAAAGCAGAGATTCATTTTTACAAATATTCCCATGACAATGAATGGCCTTCAAATAAACACTTACAATCTTCAAATACATACTTACATTAACTTGTAGGCTACTGTGATAACAAGCCAATATTGTCCTCCCTTCCACCCTCCCAGTATTTAACAGTTTTACAACAGACTCAGGGTAAGAGGATGGAAAGAAAAAAAAATAGTTAACTGAGAAGGGAAAAAAAATGCTTGGAATAGCTTTTATTTAAATACAGCTAAAATAGAGTGAGAGAAGCTTCCAAGTGCGGCAGGGATTAGCAGTATCCACTAACACAGGAGGCTACACAGTGACAGAACATACTTCTACAGAGCATCATTCACAACTCAAAGTTAGAAACTAGGTAACAAGATGGAAAGGAACATGCTACAATAGCATTATGCAAAACTGGAACATTTTCAAATATATGAAGAAGTAAAAGAAACTAAGAATGAAAGCTTCTTAATTAGAAACAACTAATTGAAAGCAAATTTGGCTAAAACACTGCAGAGTGAAGAGCAAACCCCAGAAGACTGAAGAAAACTGATAAGATGACCTAATACCACTAAATATCTGTAACAGTAGCTGCTATAAAACTACACTCACTGAAAAGGTAGTATTAATCACCTTGAAGGTGAATGTTGCATTTGTAAATCCAAAATTAGTATTTTGGATAACCGGTATTTGTGCACCATAAGGTTTCCCTTGCAGTCCTGCAACAGCTTCACATAAAACTTGCATACATTTTCCAAGTAGTTCTAAGAAAGCTATCGTTCATCTAACATTTTATAAGTCATCCTGTAATCCTGATATCCTGCCCTAACATTTGACTAGCAGCTCTTGTCCAAGGTACCCTGAGCTCCTTAGAGTGCTCAAGCAATAACTTCAATCTAACTACCGCATTATATTTCAGACTCCAAATGAAGCTACCCAACCAAGGTGGATGTTTTAATTAAAACTGAATTCTAAATGCAGAAAAACGGAGTGACTAATCATTTAATTCCGGCTAACAGCCTAACAATTGAAGGACTAGCCTAACCTGAAGCAACACTAGCTAATGCCCGCAGGCAAGTTTAACGCCACCGAAGCGATCGAGCCAACTTTAGCAGCGCGGGCATTCCTAGGAGAAAAGGCTGCAGGAGGCTGCGGATTCAATACAAGTATTCTTTAGGGGCTTTTCATCCGCATATGTTCTAGGGCAAGCCCTGCCTCATTCGTGAAAGCAGCCAAGCAACACAGCGATTTGAAGTTCAGCGGGGAACGTGAAGTTTCACTACTCCTACAGCGTTAGAGGAGCGCTGGCATAGTAACACGGCTTTCAGGAAACCACATGTTTATCTCAAACACACACCAAGCGATTGCAGACTTCTTGCTCAGTAACTCAATCTAAAACAACGCAATCGGGGAAAAAAGATTTCAGCGCGAAGAACTTAAATACACAGCGTTATCCGATTAGTGCACCGGGGCCACACCGCTAAGCATGGCAGAGCGATTCCAATTTCACGCCGCCGAGTCCCCATTTCACAAGCGGTCGCTGGCCGGACACTGCCCTCCCTCCGCCTGCACCGCAGGAGGAAGTTGTAACGAGCGTATTTAAATCAGTGCTGTGACACTGGCATTCCTACGCAACTTTTTTCCCACATCGCCGGTTTATCTTCACGAGATAAAGATGAACTAATGAGAGCGGCACCCGCCAGCGCCGGACGGATAACGGGAACGGAGTACAGCCGCAAACAGCAGCTCGTGCTGTGTGTGTGTGCCTGCCCACATCCAGCGGGAGAGTCGCCTCAAATCCCACAGGGGGCTCGTCCCCCGCGCCGGACGCGCCGAGCGAGAGCAGCGTCCAGCCCGACGGGCAGCAACAACCACCAGCAGCCATTTAAAGAAGTTCGCATCGCGGGCACAGGAAAACCTGACCTCTGCCAAAGGGGAGGCCGGGATCGCCCCTCCCTCCCTCCCTCGCCGCCGCCCCCTCCCCTCCCCGTCCCGCGCCGTACCTGCTCGGCGCTGCCGGGCTCGTTGAGGCGATGCTCGGCGGAGAGGTGGTGCCGCAGGAGCAGGGTGCGCTTGTAGTTGCGGGTGCCCTTGCAGAGCTCGTCGTGCCCCCCGGGCAGGGGCGCGCCGGACATGATCAGCTCGGGGGGCGCAGCGGCGGCGACGGCCGCGGTGCACCAGGCGCAGGACATGAGGCCGGTCTCCTGGCAGTAGTAGAGCCACGGGAACTCCTTGAGCCAGGAGCCTTGGAAGGAGATGTGCAGCTTCTGCAGCAGGGACTTGGGCCTGGCCAGCGGGAAGTGCCGGATGCTCTCCCCCTCGCCGCTGCCCTCCGCCTCGTCCCCGCCGTCGCCCCCCGACCGCCGGCTGCTGCTGCAGCTGCCGCCCTCGGCGCCGCTGCCGTCGCCCAGGCTGCCCCCTTCGCCGTCCTCCTCGTCGTCGCTGCTGTCACTCAGCGAACCCCCGTCCTGGACCAGCTCCTTGCCCTCCAGCAGCCCCTCCGTCTCCAGTCCCTCCGCGCCCTCCAGCTCCATCTCCTCGTCCGCCCCCCGCCCATTGAAGTGCTTCCGCGGCCAGGCCGCGGCCTCGCAGCCATTGTTGGCGGCGGGGTGGGCGGCCAGGAGCCCCCCGCCGCCGCGGAAGGCCAGAGTCCGGCGGTTCCTCTCGGCAAACATGGGGCCGGCGGCGGCGGGGGGCGACGCCGCGTCCTGGGGCAGCAGCAGCTCCTTCTCCTCGGCGGCGGTGGCCTCCAGCTCCTCGGCCTCCAGCCCCTCCAGCTCCGCCTCCTCGTCCGCCCCGCGCCCGTTCAGCGCCTCGGGGTCCTGCCGCTCCCAGGCCTCGGTCCCCGCCGCCGAGGCGGCCGCCGCGGGGGCGACGAGGCCGCCGCCGCGGAACGCGAGCGTCCGCCGGTTTATCTCCGCGAACATGGCGGGCGCGCCCCGCGCCCCCCGCCCGGCCGAGCGCTCCGTCCGCCGCGGGAACGGGGCGGGGGAANGAGGCGCGAGGCGCGGCGCGCGGTAACGCCGCGGGCGGGAGCGGCCGGGAGCGCCAGGGGCCGGGGCCGTGAGGGGACCCCGCCGGGCCGCACAGAATCACAGGGTGGGAAAAGCTGGAAGGCACCGCAGCGGGTCATCTGGGCCAAAAACCCCGCTCAGGCGGCCTCAGCCCAGAGCGCAGGGCTCGGGATTGCTTCCAGACGGCTCCTGAATAACAGGGAGACTCCACGGTCTCTCTGGACAACCTGTTCTCTAAGCCACTTGCTCACTTCTCCCCCACGCCCAGTGTTGGGGGGAAACAGAAAAGGAAAAGAAAGGAAACTCGTAGGTCAAGTATGTGAAAAAATGAGAGAGCAGGAAACCAGAACAAGTGCTCAGGCAGTCACTGTCCATTCCCCAGGGCTATGCCAGTGCCGAAGAAAACGAAGTTAAGCAGCCTGGAGTACTGCTGTCCTTGGTTTGGTGGTGTCACCTGCCCCTCAGTTCACTGGGGCAAAGGAGTAAGAAACAGAAAAGGCCTCGGTGCGGATGCTGTTCAGCAATGACAGCCCATCCAGCTGCTATGAAGAACGTTTTTAGTCAGATCCAGTACTGCAGATAACAAAATATCTTAGAGAGGGAGGATGATGGAGTCTTCCAGCTGAAGAAGTGCGGTGTTGTCAGTGTCATGTAATGCTCAACCCCCTCTGTCTTGGCCTGGAAATAGGCAGGGATCTGGGATAGCTGACCTTAACCTTTTGAGAAGAATTTGCGAGAACACTATAAAAGAATACTATAAAAATTCTATAAACCAGAATGGTTTCCTCTTTCAAATAATTGCTTGGGAAAAGGAGATATTTGGTAGAAAATTAATTTATATTCTGGGAAAATCTTTCTAAAACTCTTGAGGGAGAGGAGCGGAGAGTCAGTTGTGGAAAACCAGAGAAACTGTAAAAGGCAGAATCAGATTTCTGGGAGAGGAACAAAAATGGTGTGAATCTAAGCAAAGAGATAGATAAATGATGGGAGTAAAAGAATTTTTAATTTTGCCGTGTCTCGCTGGGGCACAGGGTGGAGGTAAAGATTCAGGTCTGGGTCCATTGAAGCAGCAAAGGGTTCCCATGATACAGCCTCCATACAACACAAAACAGACCTGTACTTCATAAAGTTTTAGCTTCTGTGATGTATCCATAATTTTGCATTGCTGTGGTATTTGATTCTCACCTGTCAGCATTTGTCTGCTAACTCAGCGCTTACCTACGTTAGAATTTCTTTCCCGTTTTATATTGTTTTTAAAGAAATATTTTGTGATGTTGGTTCTTTCTCACTATATGTTTAAATCAGTGCAGATGGCAGTGAGTATATACAGAAAGGTTGCAGGAAGAATCCCTGCTGGAATTCACATTTACAGAGCAGGCTGCTTGTGATCTGCGGGAATGGTTAGGTGCACCCTGGACTGGTCTGTTAAAAACCTATTCCGTGGGCATCCAGGAATGAGCTGCCAAACACATAGGAGGAATGGTAGGAAAACGAGCTGTAGGGCTTCTGTTCTGAAGTGCACGTAGGTGTTACTTGATTACAACAGGTAATCTCGAGTGGTAACAAATCAATACAGAATCATAAAATGATTTAGATTGGAGGAAGCCTCTGGAGTTCACTCAGTTCAAAGCAGGGCCAACCTTTCAGTTACTGTAGGTTTCTCAGGGACACCCTCTCAGCCTCTCCCCGGGTGTTGGGCTTTTGCAATAGCTCCTCCCAAATGGTCTCATGGCTTTGTTGTCAGCTCCCTATGAGGGATTCCACGCTGAGCAGTGCTCTCAGAAAAGGGAACATAACTGAAACATTGTTTGCTAATTTAATTGTTCGACAGTGGTTCTACCGCACTAGAATCAAGATTGCATTGGTCTATTTATTAGTTGCATTCCACGTAGTGTCTTCACAGACACAGGACTCCCTAGGTAATTCTAAACTTTTGCATAATGCTTTTTGTTGCTGAGTAATTTGCAAAAATTTGCAAACCACTTAATCTTCAAAGCAGAAATTCTCATTTTCAGACTGCTTTGTTGCATATGCAGTTTTCTATTGTGTTCATAGTAGGACAAAATATTTCCAAGAGCATCCTGAGATGCTGTAGCAAAAATGCATTTCTTTTGTAGTAACATTGCAATTTCTTCTTCAACTTTTCAGTTCCCCTGACAAACCTACATTCTACTAAGGCTCATAATTTAAAAATAACCATTGAAATACACCTGCTGTTAATTTTTTAACATACCTTTTTCACCCACAGTCTCTTGAGAGTCAGTGGTGTTTACTGCCAAAGTTCATTCATTTGGACAACAGCCAGGATATCTTTGCTTTTATACTCTTTGATGGGACAGTGTAGGTAAGAAATCTTTAGAGGTTAACTTTCCTAGCACTGGAGATGGAAAATTCAGCTTTATTCTGTCTGAAATCTAGTTGTCCAGACACAACAGAAGCTTCCTTGCCTTAAGTCTCTGATAATCCTTTGGTTCTTTTGCTTCTTTCCCCTGTGTTACAGAAAGATGTATAAATCTTCCACTGTTCAGTTGGGAAGCAACATGAACTGATTCAATTTCCTGCAAGTGAAAAGCCAGTGCCTCACGCAAGGCAACAGAATTAATAATTAGTACCTCAATGCTACATACGCTATTGCAGTGACATTTTGCTCCAAATCTGGAAAAATTCAAATATAACTATGCAACTGACGGCCACTGGTAGCACTTTGTGCAGGGGACACCATCCAGGAAGGCATTTCTTTTTAATTTTTTTTTGTCCAATTTTTTAAAAAGTAAGTGGTCATAATGCTGTGAAAAGGAAGTGAGCATCACATAAATCCTACTCATCACTCCAGCTGTCTATATATCTGGGTAGAATGATTTACAAAACTCCTTTGTGGATGAACAGAATCACTTGGCTTTCATAATGCAATTTATATTTAATATTACTTAAAGCTCACTCTACCAAAACTTTTAAATGTGTGTTTGTATATAATGCTGAATTAGGTTTTCAGTGAACAAATTGCAACCTCCCACACAAAAGCGTAGGATATTCTACATTTAGATGATAAAACCTGTTGTGCAAGACATTGAGGATTAAATTCTCATGCTTGCATGATTGATGCTTGTGTGTTATCCATAGAATCATAGGATGGTTTTGTTGAAATGGGCCTTAAGTATCACACAATTCCAAGTCCCCCACCATGGCCAGTGACTTTGTTACACACATCCAGTGTCTCCTTTTGTTGCAGCTGAGGAGAGTATTTAAAGTCTGATCTAACTCTTACAGAAATGAGTAAGAAATAGATCATGCCATGAGAAACACGATGCCATTCCAGTGTGTACAAATCATAAGCATTTTCAACAAAAATGCACTGATACTAATAGCATGTTGTAACTGGAATGATTTGTGTCCTGCAATTCCTACTGTGACCTAAGAAACACGTTCATGATGAGATTGACTCTTCCAACACAGCTTCTGAAACTGATGGATTGCTGTCCTATCTCTAGAGTACATCTTTGCATTGGGTATTCAGCAAGGAAGAGTCAAGATTTCTTTTAAAGAACTTTCAAGGCTCACTAACATGATTTTTGTGTTATGAAATCTATATTCCTGGGCATGTGAAAATTTCAGTTCAAATACTCCTGCATATTGAGGGATTTTGGAAGCTGGAAGCTGACTGATAGGAGAGAAGGCACTCTCGTCTCTCAAGGAAAAGCATTTCTCTGCTGTGGGAATCACACAGGAAAGTGAATGTATTGGAATTGGAGCCTTATTACTAGGGCAGGAACAAGTGCACATTTTTCCTGATACCCTAGAAGTGGAAAAATAGATCATAGCAGAAAATAAGTAGTACAAGCTGTCTTGTTTAGTACTTTGTAGTTTGAACTCTGCCACCCCACAGCACGAGTACCAGGAAGAGAATATAATGATCGAAGCTAATAAGGAAGAGCTCAGAAACCTTGATGCCTTCCTTAGTCTGCAGTTCTGCTTATGCTGTGTGCTCAGGTGTCACTGAAGTACACATACCAAAGTAGATTTTGGTGGCACGTGTTCAGCTGCCTTGGGAGCACTGAATGCCTTGGGAAGACTTGTGTGTGCTGGAATTTCATTGCTGTCCAACCTGGCATGGGCATATCTGGTCATCAAACACTATCCTTGTTTCCAGATTACAATTGGAGAAGACTTGAAAGTGTAATTCCTATTAGTAGAAACTGTCACATTGGTTGTGTCAACAGAATGTTTGGACTAAATTGGCAACTGTTTCTGAGATAAATTGAACTCAAATTGAGCTTGTGCAATAATTCCTCTTGGAATTACCTTGTAAGTGATATTTGGAAAAGTAAATCACAATCTTTTCAGGTCAATTACTTAACTTTGTACAATCACACACTGTGACCTTAGGTAAGGAAGGTATTTTGAATGGAAGCTAACCATCCATTGTCTGATACCTGTTCCCTAGCATGCTCTTAGTACACAACAAATATGAGATAATGTGCCTTAATTTAGCCCATAGAGGAAGAATTTTCAGTGTAATTGCATTAACTTTGTATTTCCTGAAGAATAAAATATACATGTGGACAGGTGTTATGTATGTAAGATGCTATAACTTGTGCTTACCCATAAATCTCTGGACAACAGTGTGTATCAGATGTAACTGTGCCACTTGAAGGTTTTGCCAGTTTGTACCTCCAAGATTCCCCTCCGATGCTGCCGTTACTGCTGCCCTGGCTTAGCTGGTAGAAAGGTTTGTTTAGGAGCACTTTCATTTGCTTCAGGCAAAGAGAGCAGGTTGGTTTAAACCCTCTTTGTTGACTAATCCATCTGACTTGTTGGAAGCACACGAGGGAGTGCTCGCTTAATTCCTTCTGCCAACAGAACTGTGGGGGTGGAAACTCTCGGCAGAGGAGTGGTAAGGAACAACTGGAAGAATGATAATGTCACTGAGCAGCCGGCACACCTGTCTGCGAGCTGAGTGCCAGCACATGACTTACTCCTGTCTGTTCCGTGGGTATTGTAGCTCTTCCAAACAGGTCTGTGCCTTTCGTATTACACATTCCTGGCTTAAATCTCTTTCATACGAAGTACTTTTATACTGCTCCAGCAATACAAAACAATTCGAAGGCATACAGAGGTGTTAAAGCCACCTTATTCAACAAACTATGTCAGAAGGCCTAATGGATGAATATCAACGATTAGTCTTGCAAAATTAAATGCATCGTTTCCTTATCCTGAGCTTGAGCTGTTCCTGTCAAGGATTCCAGATGCACAGGCAGCACCTGGATGCAGGGTGGCAGTGCTGCCCCTCAGCCAGGGGACAGTCTGTTCTGGGGCTGTGTCACACTGAGTTTACATTTAGCTGGTGGAAGTTCATATCCAGTGAGAAGGCTCCAGACTTCATTCCCAGTTTGTAGGGTCCAGCTGCCCACATGCCTCTGAGAGGAGTTTTGTCTGCCTGGCTGTGAAGAGCTGTCCTTGCTGTCCTCTTTCCTGGTGTGCCCTTCCTGTTGCAGAGCCTTCTCCTCCAGCTGCATCATCAGCTTGCCTGAAAGGCCCATGGGATGCATAGTGGTTTCCCTTCTTTCATGGATCCCCCGCATTGTCTTTTCCTAATCTCTTTAGATTCCATTCTCTTGTATTTTCATATTGGAGTTTCTAAACATCCTAATGGAGAGATAGTGCTTTATCTACCACTGTTGTTGTTATGACTACTAACTATCTCTTCTTTTGGAAAATTCTGCTTAGCCTGATCTTAATGTTGTAGCTTCACATAACTGGTTTTTGTTGTTTCTTTTTTTTTTTTTTCCATTTTTTAAATTCTATACAAGGACAGCCTTTTTATTCGTTTCAGTCAGTCACTTGCAGCCTAAATGATTTTTTTTCCCAGTGAAGTACTTGAACATATGTTTACCTGTAGATAGGTGTATTTTCATGTGCTTCCATGAAGAAAGAGCATAGAATTTTGCTAAAAAAATATTTTTTTTCTGAAGTAGAACTGACAGGCTTGATCTGAAGTGTGCTACAAGAGGTTGAAATCTGCTCACTCATTGTGGCCAGCTGCTCAGATGATGAAGGGATTGATTTTTTTTAAATTTCTATGACTACAGCTATGACCAGTTTAGTCTTCACAAATGCAAGGCGTTTCTGCTTAGCTTCAACCTCTTTTAAAGTAATTTAGCATGTTTATATCTAAGATTTGTTATTCTTTCTTATTCACAGGTTTCTGATCCTTTGTCTGTCTGGGTTAGGNCAATAGGGTGAAAGAAGCTCTTTGTCTCTCAAGGAAAAGCATTTCTCTGCTGTGGGAATCACACAGGAAAGTGAATGTATTGGAATTGGAGCCTTATTACTAGGGCAGGAACAAGTGCACATTTTTCCTGATACCCTAGAAGTGGAAAAATAGATCATAGCAGAAAATAAGTAGTACAAGCTGTCTTGTTTAGTACTTTGTAGTTTGAACTCTGCCACCCCACAGCACGAGTACCAGGAAGAGAATATAATGATCGAAGCTAATAAGGAAGAGCTCAGAAACCTTGATGCCTTCCTTAGTCTGCAGTTCTGCTTATGCTGTGTGCTCAGGTGTCACTGAAGTACACATACCAAAGTAGATTTTGGTGGCACGTGTTCAGCTGCCTTGGGAGCACTGAATGCCTTGGGAAGACTTGTGTGTGCTGGAATTTCATTGCTGTCCAACCTGGCATGGGCATATCTGGTCATCAAACACTATCCTTGTTTCCAGATTACAATTGGAGAAGACTTGAAAGTGTAATTCCTATTAGTAGAAACTGTCACATTGGTTGTGTCAACAGAATGTTTGGACTAAATTGGCAACTGTTTCTGAGATAAATTGAACTCAAATTGAGCTTGTGCAATAATTCCTCTTGGAATTACCTTGTAAGTGATATTTGGAAAAGTAAATCACAATCTTTTCAGGTCAATTACTTAACTTTGTACAATCACACACTGTGACCTTAGGTAAGGAAGGTATTTTGAATGGAAGCTAACCATCCATTGTCTGATACCTGTTCCCTAGCATGCTCTTAGTACACAACAAATATGAGATAATGTGCCTTAATTTAGCCCATAGAGGAAGAATTTTCAGTGTAATTGCATTAACTTTGTATTTCCTGAAGAATAAAATATACATGTGGACAGGTGTTATGTATGTAAGATGCTATAACTTGTGCTTACCCATAAATCTCTGGACAACAGTGTGTATCAGATGTAACTGTGCCACTTGAAGGTTTTGCCAGTTTGTACCTCCAAGATTCCCCTCCGATGCTGCCGTTACTGCTGCCCTGGCTTAGCTGGTAGAAAGGTTTGTTTAGGAGCACTTTCATTTGCTTCAGGCAAAGAGAGCAGGTTGGTTTAAACCCTCTTTGTTGACTAATCCATCTGACTTGTTGGAAGCACACGAGGGAGTGCTCGCTTAATTCCTTCTGCCAACAGAACTGTGGGGGTGGAAACTCTCGGCAGAGGAGTGGTAAGGAACAACTGGAAGAATGATAATGTCACTGAGCAGCCGGCACACCTGTCTGCGAGCTGAGTGCCAGCACATGACTTACTCCTGTCTGTTCCGTGGGTATTGTAGCTCTTCCAAACAGGTCTGTGCCTTTCGTATTACACATTCCTGGCTTAAATCTCTTTCATACGAAGTACTTTTATACTGCTCCAGCAATACAAAACAATTCGAAGGCATACAGAGGTGTTAAAGCCACCTTATTCAACAAACTATGTCAGAAGGCCTAATGGATGAATATCAACGATTAGTCTTGCAAAATTAAATGCATCGTTTCCTTATCCTGAGCTTGAGCTGTTCCTGTCAAGGATTCCAGATGCACAGGCAGCACCTGGATGCAGGGTGGCAGTGCTGCCCCTCAGCCAGGGGACAGTCTGTTCTGGGGCTGTGTCACACTGAATTTACATTTAGCTGGTGGAAGTTCATATCCAGTGAGAAGGCTCCAGACTTCATTCCCAGTTTGTAGGGTCCAGCTGCCCACATGCCTCTGAGAGGAGTNTTTTTCCATTTTTTAAATTCTATACAAGGACAGCCTTGTTATTCGTTTCAGTCAGTCACTTGCAGCCTAAATGATTTTTTTTCCCAGTGAAGTACTTGAACATATGTTTACCTGTAGATAGGTGTATTTTCATGTGCTTCCATGAAGAAAGAGCATAGAATTTTGCTAAAAAAATATTTTTTTTCTGAAGTAGAACTGACAGGCTTGATCTGAAGTGTGCTACAAGAGGTTGAAATCTGCTCACTCATTGTGGCCAGCTGCTCAGATGATGAAGGGATTGATTTTTTTTAAATTTCTATGACTACAGCTATGACCAGTTTAGTCTTCACAAATGCAAGGCGTTTCTGCTTAGCTTCAACCTCTTTTAAAGTAATTTAGCATGTTTATATCTAAGATTTGTTATTCTTTCTTATTCACAGGTTTCTGATCCTTTGTCTGTCTGGGTTAGGTGTCTCTTCTGGATGGTGGTCAGTTCGGAAAGCATCTGGTTTTCAACCTTTGCCTGACTGGAAAAATAGTACATTTTTGTTCGTTCATGTCTTTTGTTTCTTTCGTGGGCCTCCATAGTAGTCCTGTATTTTTCAGTCTGCAGGTCGGATGGATGTGCTTTATCAGGCAGTGAATGAGCTGTTAAAGATACTCTCTAATCAGGAAGGGAATGAATTCCTTCTGAGTACTTAAACAACTGCATTTTCTCTGCGACTTTGATCAGTGCCCCTTCAGTCAGGTTACAGCCTCCTCCTAACACCCTGACTGCTGACTTTGGGTAATCCGGTGTATCCCTCTCTTTTTATCCAACTATCCAATTCTTGTTTTTCTGGATAATATTACACATTTTTCCTACTTCTAAATCTCTTATTGGGCCAATGATACTCTCCATCTTAAGTTACCAAAGTTCACAGAAGGCAAGATCTCCATTCAGCCTGTCTCATATTAACTACTGAGTAGTTGCTAACAGTAATCATGGGCTGCAGAATCTCAGCTGGGTGGATTTAGTCCACACAGTGTTGAACAGGAGTGAATTTGAAAATTCTGCTTATTAAAATGTCGTTCTTGTAGGACAATGTTTGTGGATTCCTTTCTTGGGAGGAGATAAGGAAACTACATAAGCCAATTAATTGTTGGCACAC
>VYZR01061768.1:33613-49243 GCA_013400675.1 Oxylabes madagascariensis
CAGAATTTTGGCTTATGTAAAAAACAGTCAATCTTGGGAAAAAAATCAGTAGAAGGGACATATTGGATGTGTTGTGCCTTTTTTCCATCTATTTTTACAGCATTAAAATTGGTCAACACTTGCAGAAGTGATAGGATGGTCTGAGGTAAACTGGTACAGAGATCTCCCTGATTTGCTCTTAAAGCATTTGTGTGCACTCCTGGTACTGATCCTGAAAAAACGCCTCCCAACATGTACCTACAAAGCTCTGTTGAATGGCACATCCTGACATGTGAAAGGAGAAGCAGTGGGGCTGAGCTACCTGAAAGAATGGCTTGGCATTCCTGCAGCTGAGGGGGACTGCTTTTGGGGAAAGAAAGGAGATGGGGAGGAGCCTGGCCAGAGGGCAGTNAAAGGAGATGGGGAGGAGCCTGGCCAGAGGTCAGTGTGCGTGGGGCGGTCAGGAAGGTAGGCTGGAGCTAAAATGACCACATCCGTGTTTTTCCAGGTGTCTCTTTTGTAATAGTTCACTATTTTTTTTAGAAAAGGCAGCATATCCAGTCATTCAGAGAGCTAAGTGACAAGAAGAGAGAGAAGCCAGGCTTGTGCTGTGCTTTCATTAAGAGTTTTACTGCAAGTGGTACCTCATTTTATAATGCTTTCTCAATTAGAGGGTCTCCCACACACTCATTGCCCCTCATTTTCTTCCTCATTACTTTATTGCTTTGTTTAATCCTTTATAATGTGTCTAACCCACTCTTAGGGTTGCTTGCAAAGGTCAAGCTGCTCCTGAGATGTTTTTGCTTGAAATAAGTGAAATGGTTCCAAATCGTCTGTGTTTAGTGTGACAAAAAACCCCAAACCAGCCCAATCTTTTAAAGCTTCAGAAATGAGGGACTTCTTCCCTGATCAAACAGGACTTCCAGAATTGGTGCTTGCCTTCTACTTAAAAGATTCAGGAGGCCCCTTCCATGCTTGAAACATACATAAATGATGAAAACAATTAAATGTGTACATATTTTACAAGATTTAACTTGACAAGCCTGAATAAACTAGCTTCTGCCCTGCACCTTTGTTCTTGCCCTAGGTCTTTCTGTGTACTTGCGATAGACTTTCAACTCAGTCAGAAAAAATTCTTCGTAACCAAAAGACTTGGCATCAAAATTAAAACACAACTCTTTCACGAATTGCTCATACCTTTCCCATCGCTTTGGCAGTATGACAATTACAGGTAGAAAAATTAAGCCACAAAATTCGCCTGAGCCCCCTTTGGCTGCAATTGTTTGGTGTAGTTTTTACAGAAGGATGTCCTGCACAAGCAGCTTGCTAAGAGAAGAGGTGGAGTCTGTGCTTCAGTAAAAATCTGTTTTTCAGGTTAGGTTTGCATCTTTCCCTTGCATTGTTTCATGGTGAGTTTCAGTTATAAATAATAAAGCTGTCTGGAATTCTTCACTGGTGTATCTTGCAGGCTGGGTGTAGTTGTTGGTGAGAGCTCCCATCTTATTATCTCACCAAATTTATTTTAATTTTGATTTTATATGATTCCTATTTAACTGAAATATGCTTGTATATATGGATGTTTAAGTTCAAAATATTACAGTCAGTGATGTCAGAAAGGCAAACACTATGCTGAGAATGTTTATTCAAACTTTCTTATTGAAAAAATATGAGTTTTTTTTTTTTTTTTTTATGGCAAGTGGCCTTGAAAAAGTGTCTTCTTTTCGTGTTTTTCTTGAGAGGTGAGATTTAGTTCCATGTTGCTGGCTTTTTAACTTTAGGTTTTTCAGCATATAGTTCCAATAGCTTGTTTCATTATATGGCTCATGAACCTGTTCAAGGTTCTCTGATCATTAATGCAAATGAATACATGGATGCAAAGTCCTGGTGTAAAAGAAAAGCCTTGTGACTCTCAGTGATATGAAGTTGTTTACATTTGAGTTTGCAGGTATTTCAGCTTTCTTCCTTACCCTGCCTGCCAATTTTTCCTGTTAAGCAGACTGATCTTGGTGGCCATAAAGCCTGATTTCCATCTATATACAGCTTCCAAGTAGCAGAACTATGTGTCATACACTCACACGAATCAAATAATATAATGGTGTAAGGAAGAAGTCTGATGGTGTCTGTCTGTATTTGTAAGTGAAACTGTGACCTTCCCAGAAGTTATGGCTGCCCTTCTGGTTGTAATAATTTAACAGCTTATTGAAGGATAATGGGGCTCCACTACCAGAAAAAAAAGGCACATCTAATATGATAGGCATTATCTTTGAGTATAAAATGATAAATAGTAGTACCTTCTTTGTAATTCGGTAGTGCATACTGAAATTTAGGGATGGTAGCTGGGGGTATGCAGTATAGCCAAGAAATACATGAGACTTTCCAATCAGCTAATGCATTATTTTAATTTGTTTTCATGGGATATTGAATGGTGCGGGAATTAACAGGCTTGGGGAAGTGTTGAAAGAAAAACCTTCATTAGAATTGCTGGTAGGGCAAGAATTGTTCCCTGTTCCCCAACCTTCATGTTTTCTAAACTCAGGTGGCTTTGTAGTGAGAAAGTTTTTCAAACAATTTTTAAAAAGATATTGTGATTCAAAAATTGTCACGTGCCTCATAACTTCTAGTGTGCGATCTGAGTTGCGAAACTGACAGAACCATCTTGGTACAAGCCTATCAGAGGATTCATTTCTGACTTTTTATACATCTATTGTGGTTTTTATTATTTGATGACAGATTGGGAGATACCCAGTGATGTAAGGGACATACCAATTTGGAGGAATACTTGGCCTTTGAAGAAAAAAGCTGCTGTTACGATTGTGGAGAAACCTGAGCCATGAAGTTATATAAGTTGCAAACAGCACTGAGCTCAGTTTACAGCAGAGCTGTGTGTGATGCTTCTGCCTCTCACATGACTGTAAATTAGTGTTACCTGTCAACAGGTTGTTATTCTGTCTATTTGGCCTGTAACTGTTACTGAAGGAACAGGGAAAGGGAGGAAGTCAGCTTTGGTCATGACCCAGAATCTGATGAAGATATTGGAAATATTTTTGTTGACTTTATTATGCTTGAGGTCAGATCCTTGGAGTTTGGAAAAAAAAAAAAAAATCCAGGAAAGGAGAAAAAACCCAGAGGCTTGAAAAAGAATTTCTGTCATTTGATTGCTGTGTGAAACTATAGGTTAGTTCAGAGCAAGCATTTTAGCCCTGAGTAAAGAGAATTAATTTTGACATTTTTCATAAAAGAAAGCTTTACTGGATAACCGTGATGTGAAAAACTTTGTGTCATGCACAGATGCTCTACCAATTTATCAGATTGTTTTAAAATAATCTCAGGAAGAGCAGAGTAGCTAGACTAAGGGTTCACCTAGCCCAATTTCCAGTCTCTAGCAGTTGCCAAAAAACAGATGCCTAAGAAAGAACAGAGAATGACTTAAATTCCCAATTTGCTCCTCCTTGAAGGTACAGAGCACGAGAGCATTTATCAGGTGGATCACTGCTTTTTCTCTCCTGCGTATTCAAGTAATTGACAAAATACACACAACCAAATTGTTTTTTGACCGAGAGAACTGCAAAACAAACAAACAAAAAGACCCAAAGTAAGCTTTTCACTAAAACTGGAAAATATCATTGGGCAGCAGTGATACAGTTTTAGCATTTGCCCATAAAAATGCAGAGTCACAACCCTAAGTTATTGTTTTACAACTCTGCCTGTTTTTTCATTATGAACATTGTCTTTAGCTATTTTGTTTTCAAATATTGTTGGATCAGCTCTATTAATAAAGGTGCCCTCAGGGTATTTGCAGCTAGTGAGGTGGTGTTCTGGGTACTGATTCAGCACTGAATAAGAAACTATTTGTTACCTTTTTGTTTGCAGCAGCAACAAGTTTAAACATTAAAGCATTATGGTATCTGATTACCTACAGGAAAGGGATATAATATTCACTTAGCAGCCAATGAAAGAATGATTAAAATCTTAAAAGCATTTAATAAGATTGAAACACAGAGCAGGGCTGTTCTCTGGTGTAAAGTTACAGAAGAGGTTCACTGGGTCAGAGAAAGAGTATGGGAGATTGGATTTTTTTGTTGTTGAAAAAAATTGCAGTATTACTTTTGCTGTCAAGTCAAGACAGCTCTGAGGGGAAAACCAAAGATGAGTGATGGTATGTTAAAAACAGCACAGAACCAAACAAAAGAATTGGTTCCACACCTGTAATATGACCAAAAAAAAAAGTTATTATTGTACAAAGATGTGCACACAGTTTCTATCCTGACCATTAGTTAAAGCTGTAACTAGGGTGATGTAAACAGAATCTGAATTTAAGGGAAGTACCCAGCTGAAATTGCAGTTCACGGAGTTAATTAAGCACAGGGACAGCCTTGTTGCCCGTGACAAGCTCTGCAGTCTGACAGCTGCCTCTTGCTTACCTGTTTATTATTAAACAGGCTGTTTTTAATGACATCTGAATACTTCAATAGTTCAATATATTAAAAGTGTTTTTTGATACTTTGTGCATTTTGAGTTTGGCAACCTCTCTCTAGAAAATGAGAGGTTATAATTGTTCTTTAAGGACCTTAAGTTGGCCAAAGATTCCTGCTAAACAATTTTTATGAGCAGGTAGAGAGCCCAGGGCATGATGTGCCCAGCATCCCAAGCACAGTTTGTGCTCAGGTCCCCAGGGTAAGGAGCAGTCTGAGAGACGTCACAGATAAAATAGGAAGAAAAGGGCACTTTGGAAAGGTGAAATTATCTCCATTTAATCCTCTATAGCTTGATGAAACTTTGCAGCGCCTGAGTAAGTTGTACTGGAAGTCTAGGACTCCAGGACTAGGGGATGTATCTCTGCATATGAGAACTGCTAATATTTTCCTGGGATTATTCTTCTCCAACTACATGCTAAGGCTTAGAGGCAGAGAAATGGGGGCAGTACAGTTTGAAGGTTCCCAGGAATGCTGAAAAGCCTTTGGATACCATGGTCTTCATCTGAAAGTGCTATTAAAATAAATTATGTCAGAGATTGGAAGTGGTTTTCTGACAACCCTGAACTGTTTCATTTTCCTGCATTTCGGTCTGTCTGCCTGCCCTTTTTCTCTAAAGTAAAACCCACATTTTTTGGGTACAGAAATTGGATTGGGATAGACTAGGATCTTCTGTTCATTCATTAGTTTTCTGAATGACTTGATCCAAACTGATAATTGCCTGCAGAGGAGATTCCCCCACCTCACCAGAGCATCCCTGTGCTGGTATCCTGGGTGTGCAAACAACCGTGAGCTTTGCAGTCCATTTCTTGATTTTTCAGCTTTATAAGACAATAGCTTACTGAGGTAAGACTCTGAATCCTGTCAATAAAGTAACAACAACAACAAAGGAGAAGAGGAAAGTGGAGGCTGGGCTGACAGATTTGTCTAACCCAGAAGTCTGTGAGGTGTTGGAAAGATTTTTCCCTTGTTCCTGTCTGTTTCACTCACCCTAAGGACAGCAGCATTCTCCCTCTCGCCATCGGTGTTGGTGGCGGCAGCCAGTCTGACCTGGAAAGGAGCCGAGGCTCCGGAGATCTCCCCTCAGACCCGGAAATGTCAGGAACTCCCTCCCTCATCCCGCTGTGTTTATTCAGGGCGTGATGGCACTGTCAGGAGGCAGTCGGAGGCTTTTCCACAGCGGTGCCTGTGGCTGGCTCTGGCACAGCTCAGTGCAGCGATGCTCCGTGTGCCTCAGGAAGGGACAGACTTCAAGGCTTTTCTTTAAAGCACAGCACAGATCAGGCCATTGGAATGTGCCCACTGGGTCCCTGGCAGAAGCTGAGCTCCACTCCTGAGCTGATCTGAGAGACGGGTCTGTGTCTAAAGGTGTGTGAAGTCCAGTGATGTGGACCCCAGACAGTCTCACCTGGACTGGTCTTGGAAGGTGACTCCTTTCACTGGGAAGCATTAATTTATATTATCTGTGCAAAACATTGTGTTGACATTAGTTCTACCTTGGAGGTGACTAGGATTTAGTACTGGATGCAGTGATGCAGTACCTTGTGCTTTAGGAGTCCTGGGTATGGAATAAGGCCTCATTATACTATTCTTGGGTCCTGTGCAGTTATTTCCACAAGGTCCATTTTTTTTCTGGTAGATGGAAAAGCACAAGCACGACTTGTAATGTTGAATTCTTAGTGATAAGCTTGCCCTTAAAACCCAAAGTTTTTCATTTCCCTCTAACTTCATTGAGAATATTCTCAGTACTATGGACTTTATTCTCAATAACTCAGTTTTAGAATAAAATTTGTTTTACCAGTATTAGTTGGTAAAAAATCTCCATCTATGTTTTGGGAAGACAAATATGCACACCTATTATGTATGTCCAATAACATCATTGGAAAATGGGGAAAAATAGTTTGAATTTTGGTGAGAAACATAATTTCAGATAATTTGTATGAAAGAGACTGTGGTGAAAAATGTCAGTGAAGACAGGGAGATCAGGATGTCACTCAGATATGGGAAGAGGGTTAGGATTGGGCTGGAGGGAGTGAAGAGTGGGATTTTTAGGACAGTAGAAACCAGGGGTGTGTTTCATGGAATGTGAGGTCAGAGAACAGAATAGGGGGAAACATGGATGTAGATTTGAAGGACATGAGCTGATGAGTTGGATGAGTTCAGAAGGACGAGAAGAAAACTGAAAGGAGAAGGAAGAGGCTGGATGAGCAAAGCAAGCTGCAGCTGGGACAGAAATACAAGAAGAAAGACTTGGAGATATAAATGTTGATGGAAAATGGAAAGCTGAAAGTATTACATATTTATCTTTTCTATGGAATAAAATTTCCGGGTTATAGGTGGGAAGGAAGTAGAGGCAAGGAGTAGCAGTGAATGAAAAGGTGGGAAAACAGACTTGGGATTTTGGAAGTTCTTTTTACTTAAGTGGGAGAAACAGAGCTGACTTAGCTAGGGTTGTGGCAAAACTAACAGGGAAGATGAACTTGCAATGGAGGGCATAAGCTGGATCTTGAGACTTCCAGCCCAGATGATCCATAGGACAAGAACAGGAGCAGAGGAAATGAATGTTGGTTTATTGGGAACATTCAGATCTCACGCCAGGTGTTTGGTTATCAGTGTGTCAGTGAATATAGATAGTGTTTCTTAAGTCACTGTTTAGAAAATTGTTACTCTGAAAAAGCCTCAACCATGTTGTCCTCTTACAAAAGTTATTCCTGTCCTAACATGCTGTAAGTTGGCAGGAGAAGGTGTGACTGTTCCTGCACTGTCTGGAATTTGGACAGTTTTTGGCTGTAACCTCTCAAGTAAAGGTAACAATAACAAGAAGTCATTGCCTTATTGTTTCTTTTTTCAACTATAAATTACAGACTTTGGGTTGTGCTGTCAGGAATTTAGAGCTGGAAGCAAGTTTCTGCCACCTTGTTCCATTTATGTTTTAAATCTTACTTGATGAGTAATAGAAAGAACAGGCATTCGAAGTGAAGCAGGATTGAGGGAGAGAGATTTTTAGAATTTTCAGCAGGACTGTACTGGGGCAAGAAGAAATGCAGGTAAATAGAGTTCAAGGAGTTGTGCTCAGAACCTTGCCATTGCATAAACCAACAAAATCAGGAAAATTATTGTTAGGATTTCTCTGATCCAGTCTACTGCTGAAGTCCAAACTACCTGTCTTTATCATAGAGCTGGAGTTGCTTATGATTGCTCTGTGGCAGTGACATACAAGTTTGTAAGAACTCAGGAATTACTTGAGACTTATGAGAGTTAAAAAGCTGCACAAATATAAGACTAGAAGTGAAAAACTGTGCGCAAGTTCTAATTTGAACACAAAATTGCTATGATGCTTCTGACAAACCACTTCAAGTCTGTTCTCCCCAATTTCCACACCTGTAAACTCTGATGTTCCTTATTTCACAAAAATGTAACAAATATAAGCTGTTCCTTTTATTATTACAGTATTTTGAAGATGTAGAGTGAGAAATTATTAGCCTTAACATCTGACACTGCTTGCCTGACAGAAAGTCAGAGAAGCTGTGGATGTCCCATCCCTGGAAGTGTCCAAGGCCAGGCTGGATGGAGCTCTGAGCAACCTGGTCCAGTGAATGTCATCCCTTCCCATGGCAGAGGTTGAAACTAGGTGATCTTTAACTTGAGGCTTTCTCTGATTCTGTGAATATCAGCTGCATATTAGCAGGTTGAGAAAGGCTGTAGCTTTGAGTCCTTGTCAGTGCTCAGTTGAGGGCAGGGATCTCTGTGGGTGCTGGGTTTGGGGGCAGCGTGAGAAAGCAGAGTACTGAGAGCTCCTCAGATGGTTTCTAGAAGTGCAAATGTTGGGAGTTTTACCTTTTTGCCTTCCTGTTCCTCCCCCAGAGGAAAAACATTCTGCTGATTTTCCTTCCCAGTAATGATGCATTTCTGTGCGTTTTGTTTGAAGTTGCAAATGAAAGTGAATTTTTTTTTTTTTTTTTTGTCAGAGGTCTGGCTTTCACACTCCCTCCCTCTCCAAGTCCAGGCCTGCAGTCTGTCCGCTGCATATCTGATTCATTTTAGTTCCTCCAGGGATGTGTTTGTATAACCTTTTAATACCAGGGACCTGGGTGACCTTGGCATAACACAATGAATCATATATGGGAAATGTAAAGTTAGCAAAAAGAAATGAAGTAAGCGTAGTTACGGTCAGAAAAGCAATTGTACAAATCTCATCTTAGGCAGCAGATAGACTTCCTGTGTATGTTTTGAGTTGTCTCTGCTGACTTTCCTGACAAAAAATGAACCCACAGGGATCTTAATTGGCTCTCAAAACCCAAGCTGATTTTACAGGCTGATAATTAGTGTGTTTTTGTGAGCATATTTATATACATGTTGAAAACAGACTGTATCTAATTTAGATCCTATTGAGAGACACAAGACAGGGACATCCATGGTGTGATTTCCGTTATATTTATTTATACAGATTCCTAAAACTCATTAAGAGTGCATTCTGCACTCTGGACTCATGACACATAAATCTACATGTGTATCAATTATTTATTATTTTTATTTTATATAAAGACCTGCTCAGCACATCTTAAATCAGAGCTGCACACCACCCAACACTAAAATCAGCAAGTCTGCAGCCACATAAATCTCTCCAGCCTGTGTCCATCTCCTCTTTGAAGTTCAACTGCACTTTAAGCACAGGATCACGTGTGGCACATCCTGGACTGCAGGCACTCAAGAGTTAGTTATTCCCGAAACAATTTTTTGAAAATTGCTTTTCCTGAGAGGACTCTTCTTTTTCTTTCTTCCCCCTTGCCCTACAGCTGATGAAACTTTATTAGCAACTGTGCTGGAGGTGTCTCAGAAAATTGCCTCAGTTGTAGTCATTTCTCTAGGTAATAAAGATATTTTATATAATATTATATCATTAATTCAGTGTGATGTGACCTCACTGTAGGTGAAACTCTCAAAAGTACTTGGCTCAATCTTTTTTGGAGTGGAGGGCCTGACTTGTCACTGGAAATAAGAAAGAATCATGTATTTGGGACTCACACTTCTCAAGCACTTTGAAAAATCTTGCAATGCAATATGAAATTCAAATACACCTTCCCTAGCTGACTTAACTATTCATGTTTTATGATTTATTCTAGTTAAGCAAACTATGGTCATGATTGCAAAGATCCCTGCTGGCTTTTTGGTGGAATGCTTTAGAGAAAACAGATATAAAGTAGCAGAAAATACTATTGGTTGTCATATTTTTCCCCCTGCCTTTGCCTCTCTCCAGGTGAGAAGTTCATTTTCTTTGACAAGGCTATGTAGAACATTTCCTGCATGTCACGTCCAATATTCACGTGAATTTAAATGATTAACAAGTTGTTATTTTAATATGTCGACAGAATTTTTTTTAAATTAGAAAGCAAATAAAGGCACAAACATCCACAGGGTCTTTAAAAAGCTGCTTATATTTTTCCTCCTTTCTCCAAAAAGACACACAAGGGCATGGAAAGATCTAGAAACAATTGCACTTGATTTTGATTGGAGAACATTTTTTTCAAGCAACCAATTAATGCTCTGAAGTTATCAATAATTAATTGTTGCTTTGATTAGTGGCAAAACATGTCCATTCCTTAATTTGAAACAAATGGTTCTACCTCTGGTTCAGATGCATTTGAGAGCCTTTTTTCCTCTGACATTGCCTGTTGCAGTCTCCCCTTCTCTGAAATGTCTTTTTTCACGTTCTGTTTTGTTTTGTGAGGAGGTGCAGTGATGGTGCAGTTCCGCTCACAGCCAGCAGGAGCGCTGGTGGCTCCCGGCCGGGCAGGGTGTAATGATTCCCCCGCGCCTGCAGTGGGCGCTGTGGCTCGGCCACGTCTCCCTCACGCGGCAATGGCGGGTGGGCTGGGTGGCAAAGTGGGCTGCAGCAGGAACCCCGGAGCAGCGCGGGGATGGCACAGGCGGGCACCTCTCTGCGGTGACAAGCAAAATGTAACAGAAAAGTCCACAGCCTTAGCAAGAGCCACGGGGCTCGGGTGGACACACCGCCCAAGGCAGCGGCAGCCGGCTCCTCTGTGGCAGCTGCCACACGCAGCCGAGAGATGCGCACCCCGGCAAAGGGGAAGGGCGTCCCGGGTTTTCCGCTGAGGCACCCCAATAGATCGTGAGGGGCCTTTCCAGTCAGATTGGGTGTTACTCAGGTCCCAGTTCAGCTGCTGCTCTAATGAGCAAAGCTCCACTCACAGCAGGAGAGGAACAGCAGGAGACAGAACCCTGCTGTGGTGGCGGATTCTCCCCACAGCGATTGCAGCCTGTCTCCCGTCCAATGCCGATAGCGAGAGAGGGAGAGGAGCCGAGCCCTCAGCACCTGGCCAGAATCTCATGGTCTCTTTGCCCTTCCAAAGAGAACCTCCCCGCCCCAGGTAAGAGAGTAACCAGCTGCACCCTTCCCCACCTTGGCCATTTCTTTTCTCTCTTAAGGACCAGTCGTTATTGTCTCAGCAACAGATGGGACAAAATTCTGTGACAGAAAGAAACAAAAGGAAAAAACCTAACCCCCAACTGAAGATTTTCAAAGTTTCAGTCTAAAGTCTTAGGCCTTGGTTGTCCAAAGTGCTTAAGTAAAGTGTTTTAAGTCCTTTATTTTAAAGGTGGTTATTCACTGGCCTTTAAACATGGACTGAACAGAATAACAGTTCAGTTTCCTTAGTCAAGAGCAGGCAGTAGCTTCCCTGAGCTCTATCTGCTGATTTATTTTGGAAACCAGAATGGCAAGTGAGTGTCTTGCCCACTGCTGGGAATCCAAACATTTTGGGGAACAGAGTGCACGTTTTTGTGTCTGACAAATAAAATGAGGACACACTTTTATGACTCAGAGATGAAACTGTTAAAATGAAAATCCTGAGTGCAAAGGTAAAGATGTAACAGTTGTTAATTGTATGTACAAAGTAGAACTTGTTCTGTCCTCTATAATCTACATAGTATTTAAAACAGAGCCAACCTTTTTTGCCAAACTTTTGTGGCTTCCAGGCACCTTAAGATGTTCCCTTAAGATGTACACAGAGACAGGTGATTACTGAAGTTCATCATAGGTACAAAATCAGGAGAAGGAACTGCTATGCTGTGTCAGATGATGTGTGGGGACATCATAGGTAATTAGCCAAAAGTACTTTATTTCTCTCTCTCTTTTTTTTTTTTACCCTGTTTCAGAGAAGAAAATGTTGCAGAATTTTTTTCTGCATGCATTTCTTTTGCCATGGAGATATGTTTACATCTGGTTTCTTTGCAATTATCTATACTGCCTCGTTTGATTTTTTCACTTCATTTATGCACACTTTTATAGCCAGAAATCATTTAAAAAGACGGTTCTTTAAGAAACAGTTTCAAAACATATGATGTGTGTGAGACTTTGACTTGATGGGGTGAAGCATGAAATGTCGATGTCTCTACCTGTTTGTTGGAACAATTTTGTCAGCCGAGTCCTGCTGCTTCTCCTTCACATGGTATCAACTCTTTCTCATTATCTCAAAGGCAACAGCACAAAAAGGACCTTGCTCCTGCATTCCGACAGCTCTCTGCCTTCCTTCTGGAGGTGGCTGTGCTGGGAGTGGGCTGTAAGAGGGATGAGCTGGCTCTCATTTCATTGATAGTTTTCTCATATATGAATGATGGGAGGAGGCAATCCTTAATTTTCCTTCCTCTGAATGAAGCTCAGATTTTCAACTATCCCTTAATTTTATGTAATACCTTAATTTTATGCTATATGATTGCCTCTATGGCAATAAAATTATTTCATGCTCTGTTGCACTGTATTCATATCCATTTATTCTCCTTTGGAAGTCAGCATGTTTTCATCTCATAATTGTCCCTCTTTATCCAGGCCCTGCTGCAGGAGGAACTTTGTATTTCTGAGAAATATTTGGAGCCAGTTGGCAACTAAGGTACCCCAACACAGTTAGGAGAGAGAGCTGTGGCCTCATTTAGGCACGAGTGTGAGAGCCTATGTGTAGCTGGAAACATTTGTGTTCCTGCTGTTTGTGAAATTATTGCCAAGAGAGGAGCATCAAACAATGCTGTAATGTCTTTTGATGTTTCTCCCTTGGTCTTAAATCAGGCTCTGATGTTAATTAGTTTGGTGGGGTGGGTTTGGGTTTTTTTTATCATTTAATGATTCGAGTATATATAAAATATTTTTTTTTCCCTGCACCACAATATTGCAGACTGGTGAGATGCTACTTGGGGTTTCAAGAGGCTGTGTGAAAGCCAGGGATTTACACAGAAACTCAGTCAGTAACAGGCAGAACAAATATCAGAACAAATTTTTTAGCACGTTTAGGGTCTGCAGTTGTAACCAAATGTTGATAGGAGCTGAAAAGTTCTTTCAGTAGCTCCTAGAGAGCCAGGATCCACCCAAGGTTAAAGGTTAAGAGGTGGCACAGGGTTTGTAAAGCCCTACCCTACCAGCAAATCTCTGTGTTCAGTAACTTGGGTTTATTCTGAATCTTTCAGGATTTCTTTCTTGATGAAAAATTTTCCCCATCCTCGGAGCACTCTATGTTTTCACAGAGTTTTAGACTCACTGTAGCCTTATAAGGAGTACTCGTGTTTGGTAAAATTTCTCTAAATAAGCCGCTATAGAGAATGACCTTTAAACAAAGAAGAATGGTCATTCCAGAGGATTGGACAGAGAAAAAAGACCCCATATGACAGCTTAATTATATACATTTATTTTATGACTACACAAAATAAAATTGCATTCACTGTACTTCTGGACTATCACCATCTGTATTTTAACATAGATCATATAAAATAATTTAAAATGTTGCACCTATTTAATATCTGTTGTTATATTAGCATTTTGCAGCTAGTCAGATCTTTTAAATAGTGTTTGTTCTTAGTTATGCTGTTGATGATATATTATAATTCAATATCCAGAGGCCACAATTATTTTGTAGGGTAAGTGTTAAGGGATACACAAATAAGATGATAATTTTATTGGTGTAAAAGCACATCATGCTAAATGGTTCTGGGTTTTGTTACATATTTACCTTGGGTTCGTAATGGTGTTGATGAAATTAATGTTCCAACAGTGAACATCAGGATTAAAAGGATTAGGGGAAAAAAAGGATTCATCTAAGCTAACCAAACTGGTTTTTTATTTACTGTGAGGTTGGAACACGTTGGCCAGGAAACTGCTGGATGCTCCATCCCTGGAAATGCTCAAGGCCAGGTTGGATGGGCCTTGGAGCAACCTGTTCTGAGGAAGGTGTCCATGCCCATGGCAGGGGGATTGGAACTGAATGGTCTTTTAGGTCCCTTCCAACTCAAACTGGAATTCTATTATTTCCTTTATAGTCTTTTGCACTTTTGTAGTCAATTGGAAGTTTAAAGGCAAAAATAATTTAATTTAGATATTTCTTCTAATGAAAAAAAGAATTGGAGCTTGAACTCCCCTGACTATCAGTGGTGTGTGCAGTGTTTAACTTCAAGACAAGTATTTGTGTGGAACCCCAATTCACTGAGGTTCATTGTCAGACACTTAAAATATTCATGGTCATGACACAAGTCTGATTTCCCCTCCTCTTAAACAAGAAAGAAGAAAAGAAAACACTGGAATATTATAAAGATAAGTTTCTTTAGGCCCTTGTCTCTCATGACTATGCCATTGCTTCTTATCAACAAAGACCCTAAACATTTTGTAGAGGTCTCTTATCAAAGTGAGTACCTTCCTGAGGAGTATTTTTTGGGTGTAGCAAAATTATCAATTATATTTCTGAGTCAGTCTATGAAGGTGAATCATTACCATCATTAATTACCTTAAAATTTCAAGATCAAGTGTCTTAGATGCTCTGTTTGGCAGGGACAACATTTTGCCTTCACTGGGAGATTATGAATTTTGAGTGTTGCCCTTTCCAAAGCCTTCAGAAGCTTTTGCCTGTGTAATGTTGTTCTGAAACTGGAAGAGAAGTGCCCTAAGTATAGCTAATTATTTACTTCCCTCATCAAAGGTAAGCAGTACTTCTCCTTGGGGTGAGTATGTGACTCACCATACTTACCTGTATCTGCTACCTTTCCCCTCTTAAATATTTTAAGTAGAGATAGTGGAATGTGAACACGCTTCCGGAGCTATCAGCCGGAATGTCAATTTGCTGGGAAAAGAAATAAAATAGGCCTTAAAAGAAGCCACAGCTGATTCTGAAATTCTTGTCTTTGCTGACAAGGTAGAATGGCACACACATGCAGCCTGCCTTAGTGAAACTAAAGTCCTACATGCGTTTTAGAATTATTATAGGTGATCTAGATAGTGCTGTCTGTACTTAAAGTTGTCCAACTCTTTGTCAAATGGATCAGTTAGAGGAATCTTGTATAATGATGATTCTTTGACCATTGGGACCATTGTCTGCTTCAAGCTTTCTTCATGTCAACAAAAAACACTTTTGTTTTTCTCAAGAAAAACTAACAGGAGATTATCTCTTACCACAGTTGTTGGCTTTGGCCATACTGATATTGTTGGGATTTTTTACTCTGAGTTGGTTTAGAAACTCTCTCACCCCTTGCACAGTTGGAGAGACTTCAAACTTTTGTTATGTGTGTACCTTTTCTTACCTTTTTGAAAGTTCTGTCCAGATTTGGGAGGATTTTACTTCTAGTAAACTTTCTTTTCTATACATGACAGAGTCTGGCAGCTAAATTAAACAGTTGTCATTGGGTGTGATCCATTTTGGCGTGGCTGACATTTTGGTTTTCTCACTCCTATCACTCAGAGGGCTGAAAGTTGAGAGTGGGGCACCTAGAAGTGTAGGGGAAGCTTGGAGAGTGACAGCATCCCTGTAGCTGGGTATCAGGTGGCTGAACAAATTGGAGACAACTGATGTAGAAGTCAAAACTGTGAAAATCAAGCAGATGGATCTTGTAAGGGACACTTTAAATGTCACAGAGAATTTAGATTACTCTGCACACTTAAGAAATCAAAGCAGAGCTGTGAAACCCAAAGGCATGGTATAATCTTCATTTTCTTCTGCTGAGTGGCCCACCTAACAGACTGCTACTGCTTTATTAGTTCCAGTGGTAGATGTCTGTACTGATATTTCGCATAAAAACCTATACTATTCCATATGGTGAAAGGGGTTTTCTACTATGCTTCCTTTTCTAAAATGTCACATGGGAAAAATTCCCATAAATAATGTTGTTTTCACCCAGACAATGTTCATAG
>VYZR01061768.1:61981-76285 GCA_013400675.1 Oxylabes madagascariensis
TTTTTTTTTTTCGTTTTTTTGCCTCTGGGCCAACAAATGAGTTCTGCAGTTGTTCCATGTATGTAAAGAAAGATTCCTGTGGAAATGTATATATGGGTGCACACATCTATGTGGATGTGTGTGTATATATATGTGTGTGTACATATATATATTTTTTTTTGTGTGTGTGTTTAAATATACAAATGAAAAAAAAGTTCAAAACTCAAAACCAGCAATACACTTTGTACATGATTGGTCCCTGTCAGAAGCCAGCCCAGGCACATCTTATCCCGGTGATTCCTGTAAAGCTCTCAAAATCTGTCAGAAACAGCCTGCAGGATTGCAACGGCTCCTGGGTGATTAACTGCCAAAAGAGTCTGGTTCCAGGTTCCATTACATGTAATTGTTATCTTTTTCTAAAGGGGTTCTTTCATTAAACCCCCACTCCACCCCACCAAAAAAAAAAAAAAAAAAAAAGGAAAAGAAAAAAAGAGCTGACATTCCTGAGGTTTTGCACCTCTTACACAGGAGCATGGAGGACTCTCTAATGTAAATATGCACTGAAGAGGGTGTGTTATGTTGTTTATTAGCTGATGATAGATTTTTTTTTTCCCCTTCACTTAATTTTAACTTTACTAAAAATGATTTTATTAGAAATGGAGGAGAAAAGGCTGCATGGAGTGGGCACCTTTCAGTGTCTTCTCCACATTAAGACCTCACTGTGAGACCCAGCAAGTGGCAAAAGACTAGATTGCTCCTGCTCCTGGATGAAATTGCAGGAAAACAGCTGAAACCTGGGAAACCCTCTGTGCCATTGTGGTAAGACTGCTCAGACTGGACATGGGGAGAGGACAAAACCTGGTGCGTGACACCCCCTTTGTAAAGGAGGTTTGTGGCTTTGAAATGTGTGGTTGTGTGTCCTGAAGTTACGGGCAAATTGTGAAGAATAAATTGCTTTTCTGAGCCCATATTGGCAAAGCAGGAGGGATTGAGAGTCTGATTCCCTGGCGGTGCCTCAGTGGGTTTGTACACATGTAATTTGGAGCTGAATTTCTGTGGTGCCAAACTGGAATTGTATCAGCATGGTTGCTTGGGTTTGGACTGCTTTTACTGCATTCATTGAAAACGGGCTGTGTTGCTGACGGGTTTAGACTTTTATATATGGGGGCCCGGGCAAAGCTTGGCTCCCAATGAGCTCTGCAGTGATTTGTGCCAGCCGGCCAATTTAACTGTTTGAAATATCAGAGGGGAAAAAAATGCACAGAGATACTGGTTCTGCAGCTGCTGAGTATCTGCCTGTAGATGTTTCTGCCAAGAGAAGTGGTTGAAACTTGGTTTCTTGAGATATTTTAATCCTATCTGAACAAAACTACATAAAAACGTGCCCTGGTATTGTTTGCATGGGCCAAGGAGCACATTGTTCCTCACAGTTGTGTTTGCATGGTCTCATTGCAACGGAACAAGTCTCCTCAAGTCTCCTTTCTCCACGATTCCCTGTGAATTGGCTGTCAATCACATTCTGCAAGTGGCCGGATGGTGATGTGCAGTGGTCAGGGCACTGCTGTTAGTCTGATTAAAAAGATGGGAATATTGTGTGGCATCCAGATTTGTGCAGTTTTGGAAAGCCAAGCCTGGCCTTTCTTAGAGGCTTTTGAGGCTCGATATGCTTTCACATCAACTCTGGAAATTTTTGCTTTCTTGAAGCACTTCAAGCACTACCTATTTGTAGTTATTGAAGTTATACTTGTACCTGTTTTAAATCACCACCCTTAGTGGAAATGACTGGTTCGCTGTGAAACATACAGAAGCAGGGCATGTCGTTCCAGCAGGCGATGACAGTGGTTTCAATTGATTCAAGGCAGTTCTTTCCCCAGGTTTCATTTTGTAAGGAAAGATGAATTCGGTATTTTCCTGCACACTGGCACACTGGAGGGTAAACCGTTGTGCTGTAGTAGCTAAGAGACTGATCTGTAGTGCTAGCTGAAGATGTTAGTTCCTGTGGGTAGCCAGCAAAGAGAGCAGTTCCCGAGGACGCATGGAATTACACGAAGAAATTTCCCACTGTTGATGTGACAAACTGGAAACAGGTATGAATTAGTGGTTGAAGGGAAAAGATGAACTGAAGATGTATACCTGGAGGATAAGCTGAGGGAGTAGCTGCTACACAGGCAGGGGCATCTGAGGGACAGATCATGTTCTTATTTTGGAGATGGTTCACTCTCTGTATCACTTCATCTTGCTTTGGACTGGGATCAGCTGTCTCCCAGTTGGAGTTGATTTGTTGTTTGCCAGTGTATCAAAGCACACGTTTGCTCCCTGGCTTTAATTTGTGCTCCTGCTGAATGCCTGAGCAGAGGGTTCCTGCTGTGCTGCCACTCGGTAGTGCGTTCCTGCTGCACACCTGCTGTCAAACTATCATGTCCTTTCTTGTCAACTTGCACAACGCTTCAGGTCTTGAGCAAGACTGACACCCCAGAAGGGCTGTGCAGCCTGGCTTTTATAAATCTATGTGGAAAGCGAAGCCTTCGCATAGGAGACTGCAGCATTTTCTAGGGGCTAGTTACTTAAAATAGTTGATAAAATTCTGTTAGCAAATGCACTTTATGAAGTAGTGGATGCACCATAGGTTATGGAACCAAAGTGCTCCACCCTGAGAGGAATCGCAGATGTTGTGTAATGACAGCAGAGAGCAACCTGCACAGATCTTGGGAGGCATACAAGGGTGGTGACCAGCAAAAAAAGTCATCGAAGAGGGGAACTGGTTAGAGATGTTGGCATGTGCTGATGGTGGTGACAGACGTTGGCACAGAAGGAAGAAGGTGGGGAGGTGGAATGGTGTGAGGAAAGGGGCTCTTGGCAGGAACAAAGCAGTATCGCTTGACACGGGAGCCTGTAATTACAAGACTCCAGCCTTGTGACACAGTGAATAAGCGTGTCACCTGGAACAGAGGAATTTGGGGTTGCCTCCCGAAGCAGCTCATGCCAGATGGAGCGGGAGTAAAAACCTTGTGGGAGAATAAAATTTACCTCTCCACTGGACTATGGTTTTTAAGTCTTTAATAGTAATATTCCAATGTATTTTTTCCCCTCAGCACCTTCAGTTCATTTTGGTAATTTACCCATGGTTGCAAAAAAGCCTCTACTAATCTCTCTAGTAAACAGGATGGATGAGCTTCCTGTACTTGAAACTTTCAAAGATCCTAAAATGCCAGGCGCTTCCTGATCTGTTGGGCCGGGAGCATGACCTGCTCTGGCACAGAGCGAGGGTGAAAACATCAGGCACTGAGGTGAACCTCAAAAACATAGGAGAAGCACCTTGATTGGAACTGCCTTCACTCCTGCCAGAGATAAATGATGGCACAAGAAGGCCTTAACACTTCCCACACTTGCAACGCATCTGTCCTGACTTGTGGGCAAAGCCATGGAAAGCATCTCACAAACAGCTACTGCTTGCTCAGGCTGCAGGAAGTCTGTGACGGGGTGGTGAGGCCCTGGCACAGGCTTCCCAGAGAAGCTTTGGATTCCCCATCCCTGCAAGTGTTCCAAGCCAGGCTGGATGGGGCTTGGAGCAACCTGGTCTCATGGAAGGTGTCCTTGCCTATGACAGGGGGGTTAGAACTGGATGATCTTTGAGGTCTCTTACAACCCAGGCCATCCTCTGATTCTATGATTCTATTTCTTTAAAATGACTTAGAAATGTTCAAATACTGTAATAGGGAAAAGTAAAAAAACCCACTCCATTACCCAATGAGGTTACAAGATGTAGAGCATCTCTTGTATTGAGGAGTCCATGTAAGCAGGAGCCACAACCACAGTTCATAAATAGCAATTGTTAATCTAAATTGGAAGGATTTAGTTACAAAGGAACTATTCCCAGTCCTCTCATTTTCATCAGTGGTCCAATCCCAACAGACTCCAAAGGCAAAATTAAACTTTTAGTTGCATTTTTAAGGTTTTGCATTAAAAGCAATGTATTTGCTTGAAAGGAAACAAATTTGCTATAAAAATCTGTTCCTACTTGTGGAGATTGATTGCAGCAGAGAACATGCAGCAACACTGATTCTCCAGATGAGTTTCTCTACCGCCTGAACTGATTTGCTTTTTCTTACTCACCTCAATATGCCACTTACTGCTTGGGAGTTTTTAAGTTGTATTTATTTTTGCTAAAGTTAGGTTACCCTCTCGCACAGTTCATGTGTGCGTTTTTGTTATAAGATGTGATTAGGAATGCTTTTGATGAATTAAGCATGGCTGCGGAGATCTAACAGTAGGAAAATAACTTTTTTTTTTTTCCTGTTCCATAGACAGCTCATCAGCTGGTTATGCTTCTGCCACTGTAATAGTTTTGCATTCTTTGACAATGTGATTTTTGAAATGGCCAAGGAGACTTTTCTTTTTGAAAGGGGAGCAGTTTCTCCTTAAAAAACTCTGGTTTTGCTGTTGATGATACTCTGTATTACACGACAATTATCTCACTTGCCTAGTGTTCCCCAGAGGAGCATTGTATCTGTACCACTCATAACCTTTCAATGCATGAGCACTTAGACCCCTTTCATAACTGTTGTGGTAACAACAAAGGAAAAATGACATAAACCTGCAGAAGAATTGCTTAGTGGTACGAAGTATTCTGGGTTTGAAGTATTCTGGGTTCTACCAAAACCCCAGTTACTTAATTTTGTGCCCTTCCTGGCCGACGTAAATTATGCAGCCTTCGCATCTCGACATCAGTAAGTTATGTAGCTCTGCGTGCACATCAATTAATTTTGGCCCCATCAACTTCCCACCTCCTGTGTGCTCCTCGCCCCAAATCGGGTTTGCATCTCCCAGCTGCGGGCGGTTCATCTCCTGCTCCCGGCAGCTGCATCTGCCTGGGCCTGCAGCCCGGCTTCAACTCTTCACCCTCCCCCTCCTGCCTCTGCCCTTGCTCAGCCCAGCCACCGTCTGCTCCTGCTGAATCCCTCCTCCTCCTCCCGCTCCACAGCGTGGATCCATCCTCCTGCTCCTGCTGTATCCCTCCTCCTCCTCCTCCCGCTCCACAACCTGGATCCATCCTCGTGCCTTGCCAATGGGTCGCCACCTAATTGCAGTGCACCCGGCCCAGAGCAGTGGGGCTAGCCCAGAGGTGACCTGGTTGTCCTTATCGCTCTCTTCCCCATTTTCTAAGTGCACATTGCAAGGTTGACGCTCCGTCTTCTGGAATGTCCCGTGAAAGTCATGGTGTGCTTGGAGCAGCTGCCTCCAAAGCCCTACCCATGGTGAAGGCTGGATCACACAGCATCCCACTGAGAAAAGCAGCAGCTTCTAGGTCTGTACAAAAAACAGTGTTGAGGAGAAAGGTGGTGCCAGCACCCATCCAACTCAGCCCTGCTGGTTAGCATGACCTCGGCCTTGGGCTTGAAGTGCTGCAGGTGCCCACATCATGTGCCTCAGCAGGCTTCCCTAAGCAACCCAGAAGAGTTCACTTCTCTCCAGTGAGCAAAAACATCACGAGGGATGTCTTGTCCCCTTACTACCAGCCTCTGCGTGCAGCTTGGTTCTGAACTCTAAATTATTTTGGCCAGAAAGGAAAAGCATCTCTGTGAGAAGTGTGCAGAGATCAAAAGCCTGGGAGGGCAGTGTGATGTCCTGCAAACAAGAAAGGCCTCGACTTGCTGTTGCATTCTGAGCAGCCAGCAATAGAGCAGCTCTGCAGCCCACCTGCAGCCTCTCACCAGGCCTTTTTCCTCCAGAAACACTGGATGGGTCAAAGCAGGCCCCTTCCTCGCTCTCTTCTGCTGATTTTAGCTCCTCAGGAGCATGGAGAGAGGGAGACTGGTGGCTTACCAAGGGGCCAAGGTGACAGCAGCAGAGCCAGGAGCAGTCAGGCTGTGCCCAGGGTCACCATGTGAGGGGGGCTGGTGGAGACCAGCTCTCAGTTCAATCTGCTTTTGTCTCCAGGTGCTGGAAGGAGTCTGACTCTTGTCTCAAGCTGAGGTTATAGAATATTTTATCTCCTTTTTGTCTCTGTTGGTATAGCTAGCGTGCACTGCTGCAACTGACTCGTGCTTTTTTGGTACAGTTCCCAGCACATCTGGTCACCTTGGATAAGGTCCCTGGGCCTGATTGTAGCAAAGAAAGTAATGATAGCATGCTTAAAACTTGGGCCTTCAACTACCACCATTTGTAAAACACAAAACACTGGGGACAAACTGTAGGAAACAGACTTTAGTCACTGACCAGAAAAAAGTATGTTCACTGTGTTATATCTACAGGTGTGCTTTTTATGTCTTGGAACTGAGAGCCAGACAATGGAGCACTTGCTCCCAGCTGATTGGCACTGAGCATTTTCCCTGTCCCACCTGTACCACAGCCCTGGTCATTCATCAGTAGGAAGCTAAGCTGGCTCTAGAAAATGTTCTAATTATCTAGGTGTCCTGATAAAACCTGCCTTGGTTTGAAAGAGGCACCACCGTACTCACGTGAACATTTCTTGTTTCTTCTAAATAATAGAATTAGCTATGGGCATTTCCTTAAGAGCACGCAGGACACAATTGCAGTTTAATTCCTCTCCCTCCAAGCCTAGTCTTGAAACATGCAAATTTCTCTTTCATGTGTGTTGGCAAAAAATGGCAGCATCCTGACACACACACACACACACACACACACGATTCAGGCCCTGAATTATACACTGGTTGAGACCTCGTCAGTGAGCTGAGTTCTTGGGTGGGTTCATCAGGAGTGCTGTGGAAAACAGCACAGTCTGCTGAGCAAATATCAGCTTGTTTCTTTGCTCTCTTTTGTAGAAATCCAGCACTGGTCACTGCAGGGACAGGGTGCTGGGCTGGGTATGGACCTGTGGTCTTCCCAGCCTTACTCTATCCTTGCACAGCTCCGTGCAGCACCACAGGGCTGTGTGCTTTCTGCTGAGCATTTTCATGTTCTGTTTTAAAAATAACAAGACAGCTCTTAACATTCAGGATACATTTTTCCACTTTGAAGCACCACAACAGTCTTTTTAAAGAAACTCTAGGAAGGGTGTTAACTTGATCAATGCTGTGCAGGAAGGAAAGCTCTTTCCTACTATTTTTTCAGCATGACTTTCACTGACATGATCAGGCTGGGAAAAGACTTACTGGCTGACAGCCCAGGACAGCCATGCAATATCTCTAGTCATCTGGAACTCAAACTAGTCTACCCAAGGGAGAACCATAGCATAAAAACAATTTAGGTTACATGCTGAATCTTATAAACATAGTTCAATTTTTTAAAAAAATAGTTTAAATACTATTTATGTGCATTTGCTGTGCATGGGATTATTGTATTTTGCTTTTCTTTTTTCCAAGTGTCAAGTAAGAAAGCCTGGGAGGGTTTTTACTTTTTTTTTTTTTTTTTACTGTAGATGCTTTTCAGAAATCTTGGAGATTTTTTTATAAACACAGGGAAATGAGCTTCCTCCCTTCTCATAAATTTAAGAGCTTGGCTTCTCCTCTATATCGGATATAATTGTTTTATATATAGATAAACTTTACTTTTTGACCCTGTCCAGAAAGCTGTTTGAAGAGAGCTTCCAGAGGCCCAGCAGTCCCCCTCCTGCACACACAGGGCTTTCACCAGACCAGATTAGGGAGAGCTTGGCTTCCTCTGCTGAGCCATAAAAACCCCCAAGGGCAGAATTTCCACAGCCTCTCTAATAACCTGCCCCGAGGCTGTGCTTCTCTTCTAGAGATTTTTTCCTCCCATCCAGTCTGAACCCTCCATGCTGCCCTTCGTGGGCATTGTTCCATCTTACATTGTCTGTCTCTGTTTGTTCTGCCACCCTCCCATGTCCAGTATCATCTGAGTAACCCTGAACACGTAAAGTGCAAGGCCAAACGCGTGTATGAAGCTGAGCATCACTGGCCTCTCTCTGTTGTTACCTTATTTTGCATAAAAAACCCCGTGAGAGTAACCTGCTCGTCTGTAAGCATTAAGCAGCCCTAATAATGTGGGATAGGGCAACATGGATCCACAGTGTAAGATTCACTTCAACAAAACCCTTCTTTTCTCAGCTCGTTGTCTTGGTGGAAGATCTGAACTTGGGATGTGTCCATGGCCACCTGTCCTTCTGCCAAGTCCTAACATTCCAGCACACCTTGCAACAAGTCTAGAAATATTATTTTAGGGAAATGACTATGGTTCCTTTATGATTCCTTTTTTCCATAAACTGCTATTTCACAAGCTGAGCAGCCTTTCTGTCTTTTTTCGTGCGGGTTCTCGCTTTTGCTGAAATTGTTGGTTATTTGGCGGTGGTGTTGTTTTTGAGTTGTGTTTTTTTACTTCCTTGATGCGCTGTAACTTCTGCTGTGATGCTTTCATTGCAGGCCTTGCTGAGGCCAGGGCGAATAGACAGAATTATTTATGTGCCACTGCCAGATGCAGCCACTCGCAAGGAAATCTTCAAGCTGCATTTCCAGTCCATGCCAGTCAGCGATGAAGTCTGCTTGGCCGAGCTCGTGGAGCGCACACAGAAGTACTCAGGAGCAGAGGTAAAACTTTCTGGAGTCGGTGCACAAATCGTGTTTAAAGCTGAACTCAAATACTCCTTGAGCTTTCTTGGAGTGCTGGTGGGAATTATGAAAGGGAATATTTCAGGTATTCCTGTGATTTTGGCATCTGGGGCTTTTTTACTTCAAGGTCGCCATCAGAGGAGTGATGCCAGGGGAAGGGTCTCTTTCAGGGTGAGCCTACATACAATTGCAGGTGGCCTCATGAAGGGTGTGCTGCCAGCAGTGGAGGGAGGTGGAGGCAAGTTCTCCCAGACTTTCCAGACAGTTCTCCCACATCTCCGGGAATCTCTTGGGTGTAGGATTGTGACTGAGAGCCTCAGGAGGAGAGATGGAGTTAGGAAACACTGCAGGGGAATTGCAAAGAGTCACTTCAGCTGCTTTGAAAATTGTATTTTCCTATTCCATATAATCAAGACCTCACAGCAGCACTTGTTTTTATAGCTCGTTGCTGTTACTAAGCTTCTGACAGTGGATGTCAGACAATTATTTCCTGTCCTGGGTAGGAGGAGAAACTTTCTCAGATGCTGCTGCCTGGCAGTTATAATAAGCATCAGTACATTAGTGATCACCATTCTGCTCCCTGAATATTATTCATGTCAGTGTCTCATGAAACGATATTTCGTTCTTTCCTCATTTTAATTAATTGAGAGTAATTATATTAATTCAAAAATTCAAAGAATGTTAATAAGGTTGCCAAGCTGAGCTCTTGAAAGGTATGAAACACCAGAATTTCCACCTTGCTTTAGCCAGCCCTAGTGTCTGCATTATCACACCATCTAATTACATAGTCACCTTCTGCTTTTTCCATAGCAGAGTGGAAAACGTGATGTGCTTGCCTTGGCTCCCCATCTCTCTGTGTGCTGTTTACAAGGGCAGGCAAATAAGCTAAACTTTTGTCTTGGGTGATTGTGGAGGATTTGTGTGATTGCTGAAGGCCCTTCTCAAAGGACTGGTGGTGCTCCCAGGCAAGGTTTCTCCTCACTTAGTAGGCTGTAAAATGCTGTGCTGCCTACTGATAATCTCTGGCTGTTGAGGGCACTGCTATGTGTGCTGTGGGGTCATTTTTGGAAGCTGTGTCACGGCAGACACCAAAGCCAAACCCACGAAAGTTTTCCTCCTCCACAGCGCAGGGCCGACGGCACTCTGGGAATAAATGAATGAATGAATGGAAGCCATGTAGTGAGCAGAGCTGGTTTGTGTAGCACATCTTTCTGCCCGGAATGTGTGCTCTCACAATGAGAAAAAAAAGGCAACAATAAAAAGGATTTCAGGCTTAAGTGTTGGTCTGGAAAACTGTCACAGCTCTACTGCCTCCACGTTTTGGAGCAGTGACCTGAAACAGTGTTATGTTTATATTTGGGAGACAGTGACACAACTTGTGAAAATTCATCTGCCTCTGACTGAGTTACAGGCCTCCAAAAACATAAATATAAACATATCCTCTGTTGCATATGGCAACTGTCGCCTTACCAGGCAACAACTGCAGTGCTTGTATTTTAGAAATTCCAAGCATATGGGGATTTCCTTTGGATCTGGATCAGCTGAAAAGCTAGTGGTGAATTCCAATGCCTGGTTGATAATGAGTCACAAATGTCTTGGTGCTGGCTTTGTACAGAACCAAAAATAAGTTAATGGGTCATTGAGTGTAGCTACAGACTGGTTGCAGGGGAAATAAAAAAAAGCTGCCTGTTTCTAATATGGCATTTCTCACAAATTCTGTTCTTTTGCATCATGCAAAGTATTATAATAACTGGGATGTAAAGAGTAAATACAGAAAAAGCCTCAGTCAGGGTTCCTTGGAAGAATATATAGTCTTGACAGTTGGCACACACAGCAGCCACTTTCATTAAGGCCTTTTCTTCCCAGTGTCTCCAGCTTCCCAGCTTTACAAATAGTTTCCACTGCTGAATGGCAAGTTCCCATTCCACTGTTCTAGCCTTTGTTCAGAGAAAGAAATGGAAAATGCCTGGTTTTGTGACTAGAAGATGGTGTATGAATAGTGAGCTGCTTGTAAAGATGCGTTGAATCATCCTGACATGAGCTGAATAAACAGCCAGGAAAGTGGATAGTTCGGTGTGCATCTGGCTTCCAACTTGGCCCCTTTTCAGATCAGATACTTGTGTATTTTTGCCTGTCATCACTTATGACCAGTTATCTCTGTTCACCTGCTGGATGTACGTTTCTTTTAATGACTACCTTTAAAGATACATCAAGATAGCAAAATAGGGCGATTACTTCCCACTGTTTCATGTGAGGGAAGGTGGAAGATAATTTATGAGGGTGAATTACAGTTTCCTTCTCTCATGTGTCAGTGAAGTCTAATAAAAAAAGGCATTAGATGAGCAATGTCTGTACAGCTAACTTTTAGGTCAAAGAAATCCTTAGCTCTCTGGAAATATTTGAGTGCAATCTTCATTTCCAGACCCTTCTGAAGTGGTGTTCTGCAGCAGTGCTTGGGCTCTTCTTCAGTGATGCTGCTTTTTATTTTGGGCAAAATTGCAGGAGGTCTAACTTTTATAAAACTGATAATTTTTAATGGTTTTATATAATTAGAATGGCTGCACTCTGAGGTTGTTCACAGTTTGATTACAGCTTTTCCTAGAGCATTTTCACTGTTGTACTTCATGCTGAGAAGTTTTATCTGTTTAATTTCCCACTGAAGTAGGAATAATTAGAGATCTGACCACAGAAGTATTTAAAAGCAATGTTTTAAAGTACAAGCGGTGTGAGTTCTTCGGGTGTCATTTGCTTGTTTTCCTGGTGCTGCCACAGCCAGCTCACCTTAGGAAAGATGGGCTTTCCACAAACTCAAGTGCTCCATTTTTCAACTGGGGCTTAGACAAGCAAGGGATGAAGAGAGTGTTCCCCCACTGGAGAAATATTTTGTTCCAGAAAGTATGTGATAAAAAGGAAAATAAACCCAGAAGAGTGAGAGATGTTCTTTTATTGTCTGAGCTGCAGTCAGATGATGTTTTTGTTACAATTTAAAAGGCAGAGAGGGAGGTTTTAGGCGGAAACTGAAATCAAGTGTTGAGTTGTTTTGAGTTTAAAGTTGGTTGGAAGTAATAAAAAATTAAATAATCTGGGTATGATGACAATATTCCTCAGACGAGTGTGCTTATAAAAGTAAGATAATGGGACTGGCTGCTTTTAAATTGGTGGAAAGCAGGTCATTGTGGAAGCCAAAGCTGGCATGGTTTCTATAGTATTATCAGTTTCCATGCTTACAGGACACAATAGTAGAGCGGGAATCTTGGAACCTGTAAATCTTTCACTGGTTCTGAATCGAAGTGGAACAGTTAATGTAAAAATATCTTTCTCACTTTGCAATAACTCTCAATGGGAGCACAGAAAATGAAAGGGAAGAAAAGCAAGCTGATGAAGGTTTGCTCTGGCTCAAGTAAGAGCAGATGTGATGCGAAAAAGATTTGTGCAGCAGCAAACTAGCTCAAATCAACTCAAGTCTTTGACTCTTAAAATGTCTTTTGACTCTTCCAAAACATGTGTGTTGTTGTTTACCAGATATTGACATATTTAAACTAGTAACTTTAATTAAAAACACCCCCAAACAACCAAACCTCTCCAAAATCCTCTGTTTCATACAGAGGAAGATACTAAGTACAAAAGGAATGAGGATGTGTTCCACTATAGGTGCGCAAGAGGGTAAAGACCCTTTTAAGAGATTGGAGAAAAATTTGTCTGTTTACTAAAGAACATCTACAGTAAAGGAGAGAGAGGGTTTAGATATAGGGGGAAAAAGGGCATTCAAAAGATAAGGACGTGTTGTCTTCTTTACATTTAGCTCTCCGTGAAGGAAAAGATCTTCCAGACTTAGGAAAAGGCTTTCTGCTTAACATTGTAAAGGGCAGCGTATTCAATCCTATATAGTAGCCTGAAGTATTACAGTGAAATGTGATTTTCAAGGTGAGGAACGCCATCAAATTGAAATGTAGCAAGATTAGGGCCTCAGATGAACCTCTAATGTTTCTCTTGGAATGGTGCAGAGGATCTGTTAATTTATATCACTCCTTGAAAAGTGAACATTTTTGTGTGGGTGGGTGAGGAAAAGTCTCAGCCTTCATCCAGTATGGGTAGCATGGGATCAACTCCTTCCTACACACATTTATCAGTTTTAAGGATGTGTTTGGCACAGGTGTCTGGAAGGTGAGGAAATACCTGGCATTGGGAATGTTTTCCAAATGTTAGTGTTTGGGATAGATGAGATGAATCACCGGAAAGGAAATAACTAACTACACAGGACTTCCCATGGGATTTTGCCTGCTGCTGGTCTCGCAGGAGGCTCCTACGTGTGGAATGTGCTTGGGCAGACTGGGAACGAGGGCAGTGTGAGCACCTGGGGATATCTGAGAATGGCCCTGGCGTGGCAGTGCTGTGAAAGCAGGACTTTGGGGCATTCCTCTGCCTCTCCCTGCTCTTTTCAGTTGCTTCAGAAAGATCTGGTTCCCGTTGCCCATTTTTCAGAGGTGTTGCCCAGAGTGGGTGGATATTCATCATATTGTGTCTCAGCTGAGGCCTGATAAAGTGCTATGTGCTCTGACCTAGTGAGGGTGTAGAGCATGGCTGGCAATCAGCCCATTTATGCTAAACATAAGGTTTGGTGTAGGGGGGAACATTGGCGTTGAAATTTATGCATGGCAAGCTCATCTGAGAAAGAACATTTTCTCCTTCAGTGAGATAATGATTTGCTAATAGTTTAATCAAGCAGGGGAGATTTAATGCATCTGGCTGAAGGGACATTAGTGTTTCTGAAAAGGTCAGACCCATTAACAGCTCAGGAGGACACTGTCGAAACTGCTTCCTAAGTAACTCAGAGAACAGTGATCCTCAGAGGAACTTGGGGAAAAAAGCCAGAGGGAATTTGAATGAGCACCAGCCAGTGCTGAGGTATGAAATTTTGCTTGCTTCTCAAACCTGACTCTTTTTTTTTTCCCCATAAAGCCCAAAGAGCTGATACTTTGATTCTTTAAACGCCGAAACAGTTCCGACGCAGGAATGTCACAGCTCATTTCAACATGTTTTTCTTTATTAACTACGTTAAAGGTATTTTCCACCCAGGTTGTGTAAGCGAGCACTTTCGTGTTTGCTTTTGCAGGGTTGTTTTGTGTTGCGTCCAGTGTTTGGAGAAAGAACATCAGTAGGAGCATCACCTGTGTCAGGAGCAAGCTCCCCTCCCTTGAGCTTGCACAAACCAGCTGTAGTTTCACCAAACCAGCTGAGGCCAGGGGAGATGCCTGGCTTTGCCAGCAGCACCCACTGTGCTGTTTGCCTCCTTTCCCTGTCTTTTCTTTCCCATTTTCCCACAACCTCACCCATGGCAGAGTAACTAGTAGCTCCCGGTTGCTGAGGGTGACAGAGGGGTGCATGCTGCCAGCATAGCAGGGCACTGCTGAGTTGCTGCTGTCACACAGGCTTATAAAAGAGGGACCTAGGCCCAGCCTCTGTCAGCCAGCTTCACTTGCCCTCTGCTCTTGCCTCTGGCTTTGCTGCTTTATTGTCCTGGGCTTGGCTGTAATTCCCAGCAATGGAAAAACATGTTGCTCTTTAAAAGCAGATGGGAATTCATTCCTGAAGGAAAAAATATGTCTCTTTAGGCTACTGCTATTGTTTTGAGTTTTATTTTTTGCCTGTGAGTTATTTCTAGCAACTTTTAATTTAATTTTTTTTTAATCAGACAGTGGGGATTATTCTTCGATGTCTTAAAGCACACATTCTTAGTATAGCAATGATCACAAGTGGCGGTGTGTAAAGTTTAGCGTGAAAATTGCATTTGCAGTGATCA
>VYZR01061774.1:9943-23207 GCA_013400675.1 Oxylabes madagascariensis
AGGATGCTGCTTCATGAGTTGAAAGGACCAAACACTGGATGCCCTCGTGCATCCCCCCAAACATGGAATGGCTCTGTGGGGGCTGCATGGGTGGATGCACGTCTTTGGAAGCACTGGTGGGTGCGTGGAGTGCCAGGCACAAGATTGCCGTGTGGGTTCTTGCTCCACTGGTAGCAACTGTGACCAAACTCAGCGTGGTTTGAGGAGGTGTATAACTATTGTCAGGCAAACCCCATGGGGCTCTGTGAAGCAGCACTCGTGGAGATGTTGGAGTATCACTTCTCCTGGTTCAGAATGACAGAATTACCCAGTGCTTTGAGAACAGCAGCCTCTTTTCTGTGTGAGTCACCCCTTCCCTCCCAGCTGTTTGCCTTCCTTCAGAGCAGTGCTGCTAATGGGAGCTGAAGCTGGAGGACTCTTTGTATTGGAGTTGGTGTGCATGAAGTGAGTGATGTTGCAGAGCCTCTCTAAAGCTTTACATACCCACAGGCTGCTTATGCCAATGTATCTTGTTCCAGGCTCTTCAGAGGTGTTTTTACCCCCTGACCCTACTGAACCTAGCTTTGCTTTGGCTATGTCTGAAAAGGAAAACGTTCTTTGTGCCCAGCTCCAGTATTTTCCTTATCCTACCCTCCGGCACGGCGGTTTACACAGCTGGTATGTTGAAAACTGCTATGAGAAATCTTCATTCCTCTGCAAAAGGAGTAAGTTGGATTCAGTTCAGTGTTAACTGTGTTGTGTGTTTAAATATGCTTATAATAAGTAGCTGGAAATTGTTTCATTACCCTTTCTAATTTTCGCCCAATGAATTAGGAAAAAAAGGGTGGAGTTATATTTCTGCTTGATTTTAATAAATAAGAGCATCATAATGTGTGACTGTCACACAGTACAGAGTTTTACTAAAAAATGATTAAGCACCGGTATCAACCCCAAAATAAACTTGGGAAAAAAAGTTTTTTGGGTTTAGTTTTTCTTTGTAATACCTTATTAGTAAACATTGCTCTTAAGTTATTAATTTAACATTAAAATGAGGAGACACTTATTTCTGGTTTATTTAGAGTATAGCAAATTCTTCTAAATTCTTTCCAGCCAATATTTAGAACTAGAAGGGAAAGACAAGTGGAGCTCACTGACTTAAAAATGGCAAAAAAAGGAGTTTTGTTCTGTATCTTGCATTCCTATACTCCAAAAGCCTTTTTACCAACAGAGTTACTTGCACTATTATCAGGTAGTCTTAAACATTACCTGATCTAGATGCTGCTTCATTGCAAGGACAAAAGTTGTTTAACTTGAGGGTCATGAAGGGTGCAACTGACTGCCAGGGAAGTTGTGCAGCCTCTTCCTCAGAGGTTTTTATGACCAGATTAGATAAAACCCTGAGCAACACATTGGGACGTCATGGCTGACCCTGCTTTGATCAGAGATTGAGCTGGAGACCTCCTCAGCTCCCTTCCAGTCTTACCTTTGCTGTGGACCCTGCCAGCTGATTTGTGCACAGGGTGGAGGGGACAGGCCATCCTCCCTGAGCAGTCATTCCAGCTGCCAGGTCCCAGCACTGTTTTCTCTTTCTGGTTTTGGCACCTGCCTTTAGATCAGCGGGCAAAAGGCAGCAAAACTTCCCCTGCTGGGCAGGGATCAGGATGCTGGTAGGATAGCGGAAGTACTATTTCCGGGCTCCCTTTTTAAGTCCTGACCTGTTCAAAGGCCTTCAAATTTGGTCTAGAAAAGATCCAGCTTTTCCTAATACCAGGAAAGAGGAAGGGAGCTGCAGGCTTTGGCAGTGAAGGTTAAGCTTCTCAGACCAGTTGCTTTCCTCTGTCTTGGAGATGATGCTTGGAAGTGTGTCAGTTCCATTAAATACCTAAAACTCACCTTGTCAATGAGCTGAAAATCGTCTCTGTGTCCTTGGAGGCCATCAATTATCTTTCCCACTCCCCGGAGATCTCTTTTCAAAGTTCTTTAATGCGAAGGCCTGGATTTTAACTGGTGGTCTGCTTCTGTTTACAATCACTTAATGCAACAAATTAAGCTGAATTCCATAGATATTGATGTGCCTTTCTGTTCTAGGCCAGACCTGTGTTGATATCAAAGACAACATTGTCGATGAAGGCTACTACTTCACTCCCAAAGGGAATGATCCCTGTTTGAGCTGCACGTGTCACAACGGTGAACCTGAGATGTGTGTGGCTGCTCTGTGTGAGCGGCCTCAGGGGTGTCAGCAGTATCGCAAGGACCCCAAGGAGTGCTGCAAATTTACCTGTTTAGACCCAGGTAAGACTCTGTTGCTACAGTTCTGTCAGTAAAAATCAGCTGAGTGCTCAACTTGGATATCTTTGGGTATGGCTTTGTTGGAAACAACACATCCTTGCAGTGCCGCTACAGCGCTGGGTACAACCACCCCGTGGGGAAAGGTCTCAAGTTATGGGAAACACTTCAGGCTGTGGCTGGTAAAAAATGAGTTATCCCTGATGCTACTTAGAAAGGAGAAGCAGTAGTTTATTTTCAGTTTGGAGAGGGACAATACTGTGGGTTTTTAGTAGAGCATCTGGTACATTTCCTTTGTCATGTTTAGTTGTCATGAAAACAAAACACTTTTCTCTTGAGCGTTAATTAAGAATCTTTTTCTGGTCATGAGCATATTTATGTGTGTGGAAATTTTCACACAGGGATCATGTGGGAAGCAGGTTTTTTAAATTATATAGAGTTTCAATAATAATCAGGACCTACAACCTCAGTTATTGGATTTGGCGTATCAGTGCAGGTTTTTGTTTTGGATCGATAAAGTCAAAGAAGTTGACTTTGAACTGTTTGTCTGTCACTGTTTTGGGGTGCAGATTTTGGGGAGGTTATTTTTCTGTACAGAAAGGAAATGTAGCTTACTTGGAGTTCACTGTGAGGGTGGTAAGATACTGGAGCAGATTTGTGGAATCCAATTCCAGTTTGTGGAATTGCCTTCTGTGCGGATCTGCAGTGCCTGATTGGACTCTGTCCTGGTCAGCCTGCTCTAGCTGATGCTGCTTGAACAGAGGTTGGACTAGGTGATCTCAGGATGTTTTCTTTAATCTCAACCATTCTGTGATACTGGGTTTTTTGGTATTTTAGAAGAACCTAATCTTATCTGAGTGCATTAAGAAGCTATTGTTCTGAACTCCTGTGGAAAACATAGAAGGTCAGCTCTTCCCATCAGAGGCTTCTATTTCAATCTGTTACAAATAAAGGGGTACTTATTGGCTTCCAAATTTGCAGTCTTACTGGTCCGAACTAGAGAAGTTAATCATTAAAGGACACTGACTCTCCTTGTGTCACGTTTGTTCTGAGGGTTAAGCTTAACAGGTGTTTGCAGCTAGTGTGGCAGGTCTGTCAGTGAAAGAGTGGGGAAAAAGCAGAAGTCTTCCTCCCACTCTTATCAGCTGAGTTAAGACTTAGGCTTCACTTTTTTTATCTTCAGGAACAGTGTCAGCAAAGCATCATCCAGCAGACAGGATAAGATGACCTGGGATAACCTCGTGTCGTGTTCTTTAATCCCTGCTTATTGCTGCGGGTCTTAACTATTTCATGAGTACTGATTTGAAGAGTGTATTTTACCACATCCTTTCTCATCCTTAAGCTCTTCTTCTGTATTGATGCTAAATGAGACTGTTTCATTATATTCTTGCTTGAAGTGTTCTGCTGGATTTTTTAGTAACTTAGTTTTTTAGAGAGGAATTATCAAGCAGTCATACAACTTCTTTCATCAGGAAGTTACTTCAGCTAGTGATAAACACTGAAAATTTTAAATTAAACATTTCAGTTTTCCTTCTGGGTGGTTATAAATGACTATTCCAGATGACAAAAATTAATGAATTACTTTCTTTAATCAGCGTGTATTTATCTTTGTCCAATTCTTTCATGTATCTTCCCTAAGCTCTGTTGCAAAGGAAAGAAACCAGTTTACTAATCAACAGTAAGTAAATTAATCACCCAAGGAGAGACCTGGGGGAAATAAATCCTGCTGTTGGGTTGGCAGGTAATCAGCTCTTGCAGCGTGAGTGGGTGAGCAGTGATTACAAGTGGTAACAAATATTACTCAAGGGTTTGGTAGTAGGGGGATTTTTCAGTGGTAGGAGTAAGCTGAGCAATCACAGCTATACTCACTTAAAAGATGCTTCTCATTTAGCCAAAGATAAATAGCAGAGGAATATTTTGAAACCAAGGTAGTCTGTCTATTGCTGCTCCGTGTTGTGGTAGAAAATAATTTTTCCGTTGTGGCTCTTGTTTAGACAGACCTGCAACTGTGAAAAGGTAGTAGAAGAAATAGAATACTTGGAAAGAACTGATGTGCCAAAGCTTTTCTAGTGACTGAACTGGTGCAGTGACAAGGCACTACTATACTGAGGGTAAAAACAGGTTTTCTGAAATAATTAGTTTTGTATTTATGTGGGCTTCAGGTGTCTTTGGTGGTCTCAATCCCACCCTAGAGTCCATGCCCACTTCCTGCCACTCATTCTTGCACCTGCACTGTACTGTGATATGGCTCTTTCTCACAGAAAAGTGCTGCTCTATCTCCACTTGGCCCCCCTTCTCCAGACAAATCTTGTTCTTTCTCATGGCGTGTTAATACCAACAGTCCTTGGTTATTAACAACAATTCTCGTCTGTTATTACTAACAGTCCTTGGTTGGCTCCACAGCCACCTGGTTGTTGGTGTTTGAGGAATACACATGAGCCCCTTATCTGGGAATTAAGAGATCAAAAGGATCTCACTTTGGACTCCTGTTCGTAGTGTCGCAAGAGAATGGGCTCTAGTTGTAGTAATTTTCCATCCTGGGTACAATTTGAGTCAGTAATTTTCTTTGAAGGTGCAATAACAAAAGTACCACTCCAAGTGGATTGTTATTCAGGCAAGAAAAATAAGTTTCCAAGGCTGTTCATTAAATAACAGGTGTTCATTAGACACCTGTTAGTTCCTGGGAACAGTCAGTGTTTCTGATAAGCTCAAGAGGGCTTAGTCCAAGTGCAGCTCATCAAGGCTGAGGTCTAATGAGCATTTCTCAGATCATAGTGCAGCCTGCAGAGGGGGGATGTACCACCAGAATCCATCCCACGACTAAAGTCAGCTTCTCTGGGCCTCTGCACCTATGTGTATATTTTACTAAAGGCCCTTCAGTGCTACTGTCAGCCTTGACAGTTCTGCAGTGATGATGGAGGAGGAGCAGGGGCAGGTGTGTGGTGCTCAGGAGGCTGTGCTGGTTGGGAGGTGTGTGACTGCATCCGTTGAAGCTCTGTCAGCGATAGTTGCTAAAAGGTTTGACAGCACCCAGGCTTTTGTGCCACACAGCCGGATCTGAGAGGGTGTAATGTTCGAGCTTTGTGCGTAGTGCACTATTAAATGAATTTCTTGTTGCCAAGAAGGCGTTACATGATAAATGCCAGCCTGTTAGCCATGTACTGGAACGATAGAAATTAGGTGGATTTTTTCTGTTACTAGCACGTGTAGCAAACTAATACTTAAAATTTTTGTGAGGCTTTTAGCCTTGTTTTATAAGGAATCTTTGATAAAACTTCAGTTGCTGTTAGTGAAAGGAAAAGTATGGAGGGAGCTATTGCAACTGGAGTGGGTGTGGGAGAGGTGGCCAGAATCTGGCTGGTTCCTCTGGGAAGTGGCCCTGCGGTGACTGGGAAAAGGGGCCATCCCTGCTAGTGCTTGTGTCCTGCAGCAGCAGGTGACCATGTCGTGAGGCCACCTCATCTGTTTCCTACCCACCCCTAACCTGGGTGTATTTCTCATTCAGAACTCTTTAATGGGAAGTTGGTGCAAAGAATAGAGTACATCATCTTTAGATCATTTTTCTTTGTGTTGAGTACCTGTGTGTGCGTGTGCTGCTTAGGCATAACCTAGTGTGATTAGCCAAATTGTGAAAAATTAATGCCTCTTGTGCCTGGTGCTGGGAGTACAGTGGTAATTTGTTCACAACAGCCTTCCCAGTGTGGATCTGGTGAGCAATGGGATAGAGCTCTCCAACTTCTGAGCTCCTGGGTCTGTTCCTTGTTCTGCCACTTGCTTTTGGTGTGACTCTAGGAAAAGGTTTAATACCCATTCACCTTAATCTCTTCAGTTCCTGAGTGGTGATTACCATGTTCCTATCACTTAGTGCTGCTAACCAATGTACTGGTGTCATGTGGAATTTAGATAGCCTCATCTGAGTGACAGTGACAATGTTCAGAGATTTTTTTAGTGGAAATGGTAGGGTTAGGATGTTATGTAGTGTGTAGATATGCCAGTTCTCAAGCCTTTTCCTCTTTAGTGTAATATCATCAGCCATGCAAGGGAAACAAGTGGATGTGTAAAATGCCATTAACCTTTCTTTTTTCCAATTTTCAGAGGCCCGAAGCCTTCAACGTTTTGCCCCTTTTCCTGAGAAAGATATTCTTAGAAACTTTCAGCTCTTCTTGCAGTAAAAAGATAAATCACCTTATGATTCATGATTTTCTTATATATTTGAAGTATGGAGAAGTGTTAAACCAGGCTAATGAATCTCCACTCTACGTTTATCTCTCCGTTACTGACAGAAGAACGTCAAGAAAAATGAATCTTGAATAAAAATAACAGGCTGTTTTTATATGTTTTATGTAACAGATGGCAACAGCCTGTTTGACTCGATGGCCGGTGGAATGCGCCTGATCGTGAGCTGCATCTCCTCCTTCCTCATCCTCTCTCTGCTGCTCTTCATGGTCCACCGGCTGCGCCAGAGGAGGAGAGAGCGCATAGAGTCTTTGATTGGAGCAAATTGTGAGTGTCAGCTCTCGCCTTGTGCTCATTATTGACACATTGGTGTATGTAAAGGGGAGAAATGTCGTCGTCTTGCTTGACTGTGCCTGTGTCTTGGTGGGTTCTTCAAACTTGAACTTTTGTAGTGGATACTGGAAAAATATTTTTGTTTGTATGTGGTCCAAATCTGAAATATCTTCTGTGTGAACAATAGTCCATAGTTTGACGAGGTTAGAGTCAAATTTAGATGTGATGCAGGACAAACAGACTTGGAGCAGGTGGGCCTGGGTATTGTGTAACTGCAGCAAGTTGACTTGGATGGGTTATGTAGACTTTTCTAGGTCTTCAGGAGACATGAGTTCCTGGGGTGTGAAAAGTGGAAAAAAGTGTTGAGATCTGACTTAAACTGAGGAAGACAGCACGAGATAAAGTCACTTACTCCTTTTGCTTCTCTTGAAACAGTGCACCATTTCAACTTGGGCCGCAGGATGCCTGGTTTTGATTACGGTCCCGATGGTTTTGGAACTGGCCTTACTCCACTGCATCTNAGATTTGGACTCCTGTTCGTAGGGTCGCAAGAGAATGGGCTCTAGTTGTAGTAATTTTCCATCCTGGGTACAATTTGAGTCAGTAATTTTCTTTGAAGGTGCAATAACAAAAGTACCACTCCAAGTGGATTGTTATTCAGGCAAGAAAAATAAGTTTCCAAGGCTGTTCATTAAATAACAGGTGTTCATTAGACACCTGTTAGTTCCTGGGAACAGTCAGTGTTTCTGATAAGCTCAAGAGGGCTTAGTCCAAGTGCAGCTCATCAAGGCTGAGGTCTAATGAGCATTTCTCAGATCATAGTGCAGCCTGCAGAGGGGGGATGCACCACCAGAATCCATCCCACGACTAAAGTCAGCTTCTCTGGGCCTCTGCACCTATGTGTATATTTTACTAAAGGCCCTTCAGTGCTACTGTCAGCCTTGACAGTTCTGCAGTGATGATGGAGGAGGAGCAGGGGCAGGTGTGTGGTGCTCAGGAGGCTGTGCTGGTTGGGAGGTGTGTGACTGCATCCGTTGAAGCTCTGTCAGCGATAGTTGCTAAAAGGTTTGACAGCACCCAGGCTTTTGTGCCACACAGCCGGATCTGAGAGGGTGTAATGTTCGAGCTTTGTGCGTAGTGCACTATTAAATGAATTTCTTGTTGCCAAGAAGGCGTTACATGATAAATGCCAGCCTGTTAGCCATGTACTGGAACGATAGAAATTAGGTGGATTTTTTCTGTTACTAGCACGTGTAGCAAACTAATACTTAAAATTTTTGTGAGGCTTTTAGCCTTGTTTTATAAGGAATCTTTGATAAAACTTCAGTTGCTGTTAGTGAAAGGAAAAGTATGGAGGGAGCTATTGCAACTGGAGTGGGTGTGGGAGAGGTGGCCAGAATCTGGCTGGTTCCTCTGGGAAGTGGCCCTGCGGTGACTGGGAAAAGGGGCCATCCCTGCTAGTGCTTGTGTCCTGCAGCAGCAGGTGACCATGTCGTGAGGCCACCTCATCTGTTTCCTACCCACCCCTAACCTGGGTGTATTTCTCATTCAGAACTCTTTAATGGGAAGTTGGTGCAAAGAATAGAGTACATCATCTTTAGATCATTTTTCTTTGTGTTGAGTACCTGTGTGTGCGTGTGCTGCTTAGGCATAACCTAGTGTGATTAGCCAAATTGTGAAAAATTAATGCCTCTTGTGCCTGGTGCTGGGAGTACAGTGGTAATTTGTTCACAACAGCCTTCCCAGTGTGGATCTGGTGAGCAATGGGATAGAGCTCTCCAACTTCTGAGCTCCTGGGTCTGTTCCTTGTTCTGCCACTTGCTTTTGGTGTGACTCTAGGAAAAGGTTTAATACCCATTCACCTTAATCTCTTCAGTTCCTGAGTGGTGATTACCATGTTCCTATCACTTAGTGCTGCTAACCAATGTACTGGTGTCATGTGGAATTTAGATAGCCTCATCTGAGTGACAGTGACAATGTTCAGAGATTTTTTTAGTGGAAATGGTAGGGTTAGGATGTTATGTAGTGTGTAGATATGCCAGTTCTCAAGCCTTTTCCTCTTTAGTGTAATATCATCAGCCATGCAAGGGAAACAAGTGGATGTGTAAAATGCCATTAACCTTTCTTTTTTCCAATTTTCAGAGGCCCGAAGCCTTCAACGTTTTGCCCCTTTTCCTGAGAAAGATATTCTTAGAAACTTTCAGCTCTTCTTGCAGTAAAAAGATAAATCACCTTATGATTCATGATTTTCTTATATATTTGAAGTATGGAGAAGTGTTAAACCAGGCTAATGAATCTCCACTCTACGTTTATCTCTCCGTTACTGACAGAAGAACGTCAAGAAAAATGAATCTTGAATAAAAATAACAGGCTGTTTTTATATGTTTTATGTAACAGATGGCAACAGCCTGTTTGACTCGATGGCCGGTGGAATGCGCCTGATCGTGAGCTGCATCTCCTCCTTCCTCATCCTCTCTCTGCTGCTCTTCATGGTCCACCGGCTGCGCCAGAGGAGGAGAGAGCGCATAGAGTCTTTGATTGGAGCAAATTGTGAGTGTCAGCTCTCGCCTTGTGCTCATTATTGACACATTGGTGTATGTAAAGGGGAGAAATGTCGTCGTCTTGCTTGACTGTGCCTGTGTCTTGGTGGGTTCTTCAAACTTGAACTTTTGTAGTGGATACTGGAAAAATATTTTTGTTTGTATGTGGTCCAAATCTGAAATATCTTCTGTGTGAACAATAGTCCATAGTTTGACGAGGTTAGAGTCAAATTTAGATGTGATGCAGGACAAACAGACTTGGAGCAGGTGGGCCTGGGTATTGTGTAACTGCAGCAAGTTGACTTGGATGGGTTATGTAGACTTTTCTAGGTCTTCAGGAGACATGAGTTCCTGGGGTGTGAAAAGTGGAAAAAAGTGTTGAGATCTGACTTAAACTGAGGAAGACAGCACGAGATAAAGTCACTTACTCCTTTTGCTTCTCTTGAAACAGTGCACCATTTCAACTTGGGCCGCAGGATGCCTGGTTTTGATTACGGTCCCGATGGTTTTGGAACTGGCCTTACTCCACTGCATCTTTCAGACGATGGGGAAGGTGGAGCATTTCATTTTCACGATCCCCCTCCACCCTATACTGCTTACAAGTACCCAGATATTCAACATCCTGATGACCCGCCTCCTCCTTATGAGGCTTCTGTCAATCCAGACAGCATCCTTTGTTCCACTCCAGGTACGCAGGCAGTAATTCCTCTTTTCTCCCACTTTGTCATTTTGGCTAGAGGATGGATTTTTTTTTTTAAACCTGTAATCATGTGTTTTAGCAATCATGATGGGAAAAGACATTTTACAAAAAAATCTCCAATTTCTGTGATGGAAAAGTCTTTTGTTAAAATGTATCATTAAGCTTGGTTTTTCTTGAAGGTTCTTTGAATCACCTAAATTAGCAGTGGAATCCAATCTGTAAGCAGTTTACCTCTTAAACTTTACCTATTTTTGAGCCTTACCTTGGATGGATTAGCTGGTTACCTTTTTTCTACCATGCTGATACCATTTTTGGCCTTTTGAAGATAGGTTGATAGAGTTTGGTATTAAGAAGTAGAACAAATGTCAAGTACAAGAGATTTTGGATAAAATGTATCCAGCCTTTTCTCTCCTCCCTGCTTTCCCCACCCACACCCCCCAAAAATTGACCAAAAATACCACTTTCTAATGATTCACCCAGTGCTCTTCAGTTTTGCAGCTGTGATATTCACATACTGTAGAAATCATTCCCATTTGGGATTTTATAGCAGCATATTTCACAAGATAAGTGAGTCTGATTAGTGCAAGCATTTTATTTATATGTCAAAGTTTTATTTTTGTTACACAATTTTCCTCTTTTGCAGTCTCATCTTGTTGTGCATTAGCGCAAAACTAGGAGAAACTCCAAGCTTCAGAAATACAGGTCCTAAACCTGTTTGTGAACATGAAATGATAAACTTCACGTTCTGATTCTGCTTGTTTTTTGTCCTTTGCAGATGGAGTTCTTTCTCAGGCTGTGCAAAGCAGTCCTCCGTCACTAGGAAACTGTGATGTATCCCCACAGCTTACAGAGGGATCGCTTCCTCCCTCAGTTGGTCCTTCCCCAGTGGAGCTGGAAGACTCTGCTGACAGCAGCACCTTTCTTGTCCCTCCTGACACACCTGTAAATGAAAACACCCCAGCAGAAACTTTGACAGGCAGCCGCCACAGCCACTGTTCCCTCAACACCATTGTATAAAGGAGTGAAACGCCCAGCACCACTCAGAGTTCTAGCAACTATTTGCACAAACACTAATCCGTGGCTTGAACTTCAGAAGGAATCTCCACTTTGTTTTTCAAACACTGCTTTTATGTTCTAGATTAGGATTGTGCCTCTTGTTTTTTGGCTGTCGTTATTCATTCACTAATCAATTTGTCCTGTAAATATGGATTGTACAACTGCTCTTTTTTTCCATTGGCTATGGAAAGGAGAGCAGAAGAGAATTCCTTTGACTTCTGAGGAGGTGAGAAGTATGGGTAGTTTGGGTTGGTTTTTTTTTTTCTTAACCTGAGAGGAATCAAAATCTACATCAGAAAAAAGCTGCTTGGATTTGGCTGGATACCACTGGACCCAGGAAACAGACAGTGGAAAAGAAGGGTGGGGGCAATCACTGTTCAAGCAGAGAAGATGGAGCTGCAGGGGAGGGGGCTGAGGGCCTGTTTTATGGAGTGGGACACATACCATCAAGAGTTACACTTTGTAAAACACTTGGGGTTTTGGTCTGCCTTGATCAGAGCACCAGAGGAACTGGAGAGGAATGGTCTACGCAATATGTGACAAGTGGGTACTGAGAAAACCGGGATTTGCAATTACAATAATTTGTTGTTGGTAGCTGCAAAGCCTCATATTGTTGGATAAGCTTCTGGCCCATGAAGAAAACTGGGTCTGTGTGATGTCCCTTTGGCAGAACCCTCACATGTGTTAGGAAGTATTTTAGGGAAGAGATGAGGAGCAATTAACTTTAATGCAGCCTGAGTTCACTGTATGAAGCCCCTGTTTGTTCTAATCCCATAAGGAAGATTGAGGTATTTTCTTTCTAGTTTAACTTCTTTACAGTGAACGGTTGCACAAAACTGGCCTGGATAAAAGACCACTGTTCTTGCTTTTCTTATTGCATGCTATATTTAGCATGTGTGTTCCTTCCTCTTCATTTCACTTCTTTACAGTTCTACAAATACCACTTAAAAATGGTTATCAACATGTACTATAGGTGATGTTTAATTCTAATTGGACACCTGTTCCTTATCTTAGTCCCATAAATAGCCAGCCCTGTTCTAGAGATTTCCCTTGTGCCCCCCAAACCATTTATCCAGGTCCCACGAGGGGTTATAATGAGGTTAGTGTACTTAAATCAATAAAGCAGTTTGCTTCAGTCTGATATGTCATCTTAAATTTCCCCCTCGTATTGAACTCTTTAAGCTAAGTTAATTTACAGATGGCAAAGATTCATTCAATCCCTCACAAAACCCAAAGTCAAGCACCGTTGGTTTTGATAATGAGTACAAAATAATCTTTACAGGCAATTTTAAATTTTAGTTTGGATTTCAGTGTACAAATAATTTACCCTTTTATCCCATCCTCCCATTGCCTCTGCTTCTCCTTGACTTACTGTAACAGTCAGCAGATGAGATGAATTTTAAGGAATTTGTAAAGAATGCCTCTTGTGAGTGGTCTCCTGTTACCTTATGAAGGGTACAAGCCTAGAGGGACAGGAAGAGAACACTGCATGGGGGTGTGTATGTGATCTATTTTTCTAGTAATGATGAGAAATCATACTTGTATGACAAATCCTAACCCACTGTTGTGGTTTCCCAGTGCAGCTGACTCTTTCCCCATGGAATATGCTGCTACTTTCTATTCCCTGTCTTGACTATAGGCTTATACTGTACTTGGGGATTGGTCTTGACAATTCAACTCGTTTTGCACGGAAAACTGTGAGTTTCGTTATCGAGGTCGTATCTGGTGTCTCGACATGCAGACACGTGCAGACAGCCCTGGCTCCATCGGAGAGCGTGAATCACAGTTCTGGGGAGCGCTGCTGGCACACGAGTGGGAGGAAGCACGGGGAGGAAGCCTCTCCGCCTGGAGCCGTTCCACCGCCCCATCCCGCTCTCTGCCGTGCCCCGCTCCAGCAGCAGTGGTACGAAACGAGAGGAGCAGTTCTCCACCCTGTGGGATCTCTGACCGAGTCCTCCTCCGAGTTCCAAGTCCTGGTCTAATGAAGTGGATGGATAGCAGTAGTCAGAACCATGCATACAAATTATTGAGCATTTCTGAAGTATGAAAATAAAGCGGGTTTTGTGCGTTTTTGAGCACATTCATACGTTTTATACATTGTATGTACTGATTTTTCTTTAGTTTTATAGGTACGAGTGCGTGTGTGCGTGCGTGTGTTTCTGGGTGGTGATATATATATAAACACACATATATA